>BSBK01012027.1:2500-84859 GCA_027943335.1 Chamaecyparis obtusa
CATGACGAAGCATGAAAATCAAAATTTCCTGCGCTAATGGCAATATTAAGTAATGTAGAGACACTCTTAACATTAGTAGGTATTCTCCCCATGCTTGAGGAAATGAGAAATTTAATGAAAAAGGCCTAGCAAAGAGCTATGTATATTGTAGAATATGCTTCATTGCGTAAATTGACATGCGTGGTGCTTGATAGTCTCTATCAATTATGTGTTGATGATGTAAAATTTGCCAGCTGGCCAAAAGTCATAGATCTAGACAATCTTGATAAATTTTTAAAAATCGGTTCAAATGGGAAGTTATGTGAAGAAGTTTGCGGGGTTGAGATACCAGTGCACTACTTTGCTAGGATCGAATTTGAGGAACCAGGAAAGAACACCAAGACTCAGTGAGTATCAATTATTAAAAGGGAAGACTTTACCAAGATCGTTGAGTCTATAATAGCTTTTATGAAGCACATTGCCTATGATCTATCCTCACATATTAGAGAAAGATTCCCTCCAGTCAAACTACTTGAATCCATGGCTATTGTGTTTCCTTGATATTGGAGTATGAACAATCTGAAAGATTTTAAAACTAGGCTACTAACTTTGATAGATCATTTCTGCAAAACCAAAGAGTTAAATGGAGTAACTCTAAATAGAATTTTAGATGGAAATCATTTGAGAGAGAAATCAGGTCATTTTTTAGTGATAATGAGGGAACAATATAATATTATGCAGAACCCTTGCGAAGATGGATCGGTATCAAGGCTTTGGAAAAGTCTAGCTGAGAGCGATTTGTTGACTGATTCAATATCAGAATATTTCAAGCTTGCTGATTTATGTTTGACCATGATATTGGGGTTTGTGGAGGATGAGAGATTTTTTTAGTGCTTTTGGATTCATAACTTGTCAAAGCTAAGAAACAAACTAGACAAGAATCTAGAAAATTGCTTGACGCTCTATACATCCAAGTATGAAGTCAATACTTTTCCTTATGAAAGGGTACTAAAATTGTGGAGGAATAAATGTCAGAGAAGAGGGTTGGGAAACATTTCAAACCAAAGTGGGAATGGGAGTGGGAATGCTAGAGACAATGATGTCATTGAATCATGTACTAGTACTGGTACTGCCAGTGGTGAACATCAGTTAAGCGGTGGTATGTAGAGTGAAGAAAACATATCGAAGAACCAAGGAAGCTATAAAGTTGATGGCATTGAATCCAATGATCTCAATGATGATATGGTGTGGCAGCTTGAATTTGAACCATTGTAGAAGTAGCATGTCCTAGGTATTTATTAAGCTTTTTCCTAAAGTCTACTATCTATTTCTGTATCTCATCATCAATCATGCATAATAGCATATTCCAATGTGAAAAACATGAATGTGGTTGGTAAATTATAATGTCATCAAGATTCAATTCCAGAATTAATAATGGTTTTCATTTGCATTATTCAGCTATATTATGGTACAATTCTTATAGATTTTTCATTATTTTAATTGACAACATAGCAATTCATATGTTAGAATTCCTAAAGTTATAAATACTGATTCTCATTAATTTAATTACAAATATGATACAATGCAACAATTCATTCAGTAATACTAGTAAGAACACAACTCTATCATTCTGTTTACAAAAGTCAATGACTCAATACCAATTGGCAATTTGGCACATTGCCCAATTTTAATTTCATTACCCTAAGCCAATGACCCTGAATTCCCTTTTATAGAAACAAGGGAGCAACAAGAGCTTCAGGTTGATTTTCCTAATGTGAAGTGAGAAGTCTCAAAATCTAAATCAGTAAGAAAACAAGTCTACAACATCTCTACAACTTTAGTTGTACATTTCTGCATTTCACAGGCTGGTTTAGTAAATTAGCATTAACAATAGCATCTAAAAGACTATAACATTCATCCTGTTCAAAAAACAAAGTTCAAACTTGTTACTTTAAACTCAATTCTAGACTCTATTATTTAGGATAATATCAAAGATATATATTAAAGATATATAGATGATTGAAAATGAAAGTACTTTCACATACTATAATTGATGAGATCAAGATGATTCTATTAGTTTCTTTAGTTTGCTCCATTCTTTGTCGGTTGGAAGGAAAAAAAAATTCGTGTTATAGTACATGACCTGCAACATTGTCAGCCATCCATACTTGGAAGAGTGAGTTGAAAGAAATGTTTCTTCCATTATTGCATTCAAATTTATGAATGTTTTGATGCACTTTATAATGCCTTCATAAGTTCTATCCCGAGGAAGGTTGCCTAAATCAGTTGTCACTGTGTCCTCCAAATTTTTATTGTAAGCTTCTCTTCTAATGAAATTCATTAATGAGTAATTAGGACTAGGACTCAGGAAACCAAGAGATATCAATTTTCTTGTTTTACTATTCATCTCGGCGAGCTTTGGCCCGAATAAGGCAACAGTTTCTTCTACTTCTGTTAGTTTCTGACATTTTTGAAAGATAGAGTTCGCCTTTATTGTTTTGCCAATGCGGTCTTGAATTCCCTTTCTTACCAAATGCTTGTCACTCCTTCTGTCAATTTCTTGCATAATTTGCTTTGTAGATTTTTGTCTCTGAGAAAAACTTTTGTTCTTCTCAATGTGCTCTTTCAGCTTCCCAAAAATATCTGTAAGAGTTTCATTCAGTTCAAACCAATCACACAACCTATCATAAAACATGTTTATTTGGCCCCAGAAGAATTTTTATTTTCTTGACTATATTATTTACATGGTCATTCAAGCTATTTTAATAATTTTTAATTATATTATTTTCCTTCTTTAGGTCTTCTCTCATTTCTGAGAGCTAGTGTTCACTATCTTTTCTTCTTCGCTCTACTTTCTCTTGCCACTCTTTTGCTTTCTCTTCCTACTGTTTTGTTTTTACCCTCTCATTCTCCAATTCTTTCTTTAAGTTATTGGTTGCCTTTCCAAAAGTCTCGAAGTTTTTGTAAAAACTTAATGAAGAGGCTTTTTCATTCTCAAGTTTTTTTTGGTTCTGTTCCAATTTTTCCCTTATAGTTTTCAGTTCTACATCCATATGTTCTTGTTGTCCAATTGCTCCTTTAGAGAATGAATTTTTTATCCTCCTCTCTAATTCTTTGCACCTATTTTCTGCTGCTTTCTCATTTGCCTTTATATTTGCCAGGTCTGCCTTTAACTTATCTATTGTGCCTTGAAGCTTTCCTTTCTCTCTCTCTCTCCAACTTTATCACTAAATTGTAGACCACTTGGTTGGTCATTTTGGACATATTTATCTTGTCCACATTTTAATTTTGGATAAATCTATTTGGAGGGTACTAACTTGAAATTGAGATGGATCTAACTGACTCTCTAGTGGATTGTTATCTCTAGCTAGGGGCATAACAACCATGAATTCCATCATATCTTTATTTGGGTCATATGTGAGAAATAACATGTTTATTGTAGGTTATGCATCATGAGCTACAATAACTACTTCCATCTTCATCATCTTACTATGTTGTCTATTCCTATTTTTGATTGTTCATAGTTAGTTACAAAATCATTGTAACGAAAATAGGGTTTTGTGACACAATTAAATGTTTGAATGGTGAAATAGCACTTGCACTGATGTAGGAGCTTCCACATATGTTGCCTGTGGTGCTACTAATTACACCATGAGGAATACCAACACCCTGACCCATTACAAGTGGAGCTTTTGGACTATTTTGAGCCTGATGGTTTTGTCCTGAAGGTTGGGAAATTGTTGGAGTCACAATCACCATTGACATTGTTGTACCAATACTTGTCAAAACCTTTTGCTTCTTTACACTGCCTTGATCTCTAGGAACAATTGTTTTTGTGTCTATCCATAATGTCCTTTTAAAACCACTAGTTGTAGTTGTACCCATGATATCCACAACTGTCAGAGTGGCAATTGATTCAGATTGAATCTAAGTGCTTGGAACAAATGGAATTGACTGAGTTGATGATTTTGATATTGAACTCCAAGCCCAAGGCCTAGTTTCTCACCATGTTTTGGTGGAGCTACTGGGTTAGGTGCAGACCAAACCCCTTGTCCACTAGGACCCAAACCACCAAAACCTTGGTAGCCCATTTTTTCTATAATATCTACCCCTTTGGTATATAGATCTTTTTTGGATGCATCAACTCCTCTACTAATTGAATGTACTTTATTGGATGTCAGATTCACATTGGATGTGGGATTCACAGAATCCTGGTCCTGGTCATTGTCATCACCATGATATGCTTCAACTGGATGCTTCTTATTCCACAATTCACTAAACATTATATCCTCTTCCACATCATAAAGATCTGCAGAGGTCTTTGGCTCACCGAGATCCTTCTACATTTCCCAGAACTTAGAAATTTTGGTTCAAGTCCAATTATCATTAATACATTCATCCATTAGGTCTTTTGGAATAGATTTTGTAGATGGTTGTGTAGCTCTCTGGTAGAAATTGGACGATGTCATACTCATGGCATGCACTTTTCTTTTCTATTTGTGCAATGTCATTATTTGTGATGACAATTCCTATATTGACATATTATTTTCAGCAGCATATTTCTCCATCTCTTTTCTGACCTTTTCCCAGGACTCCATGTTTTTAAATTTTTCAATCAATGACATACTTTCATGTTGACATTTTCTTGTAGAGTTCCCATTCTCTCTAAGCTTTGTTCCAATTATGTTGATTGGATCATACTGCTAGTGACTATCAACATCAAAGCGAAAAATTGAAAAAAAGGCTTGTGCCACTTTGAATCCTCTTCTCTCAAATGTGAACCCTCCAAGTGAGAAAGGCAAGGAAGGAAATATTATTTTCTTTTGTTGACCATTAAAGAGTACATCTGTTCTCTCCATCTTCTATACATATTCCAATGTAAATACCCTCTTTCTTACATGTATTGGAAGTTTGTAGGGTTCTACCATTGAATCGTAAAACCTTAACACAGTGTACTCTTCCATTAAGTACCAGTCAGCCAATTGTAATTAGCTTCCCAGTTGAATGCAATTTCTACAAGTAACAGGCATTTTAGGAATCAGAGTGCTTGTAATTTTATGGTACATTGGTGCCAAAAAGAAGTCTAAAAAATTGTTGTAGTTCCTTCTATTATCAGTCATCATTATCTAAGGTGTCCACTCATATATTAGATTTTGGCCCTAACTGCAAAGCTTGTTTTTGTGAAATATTGCATGATGCTTTGCTAAGAGAAGATAGCACAAGTAGGTTGTGAATCTAAATGTCTTTTGTGAACCTCTTTGAATCATTAGTAATTGATCTTGCATGCAACAAACAATGTGCTCAATAAAACAATATTTTATTGGTTCTTTTTCAAAATGAATATGAAAAAGCATTTCAAGAATGCTGACATCCACTTGTTTGTTACTATCCAATCCCAAGCAAAATGCTAGCAAGGAAATATTGTCCTGTGCCCATGGCACAAAAATATCATAATCATAAGGAGGCTTATGATCTGGACTTAGACTATAACCATTTGTTATTCCTCTGATATAACAATCTCTCTATGTTACATCTAACTTTTTATAATCCTCTACCAGCTTTCCCAAGTCAATGTTCACATTTGAGTTTTTTTGTTGAAACCCTAGGTTCAACAGACTAGCAAATTCACTCTTGGTTATGGACAAAATTTCCTCTTGAGTATTTTTATTCACAATTGCTTTTCTATTTTCATCATAATTTTTAGCGCAGACCATGACAATTTCTGGGCAAGTGAATACTTGAGGTAACACCATGTGTGCCAACCTAGCAACCCATGATCCAATTTTATTTGCCATTGCATTTATCATGAGGTTAAATGAAACTTTTTTGAAGCCTTATTTGGCTAGTTCCACTTGTTTTGAAGTGCAAATCTAATTTCCATGAATAACAGGATCATAAATATCATGGAATAAATTAGTGAAACCTGGTGTTTTAAGAAAATTATGGAATTCTAGTATCTGACTTGGTCTTTTACTCATAGTCTTATTCTTGATATTTATTTTTCCCAACATGGTAAGTTGGTAAGTGGTATCACTATTTACTCGTAGGAAAATTCAAAAATTTATACACAACAACAAGCCTACAATTTACAGGGGTGATTCAAATTTAAATCATAACAGTTTAATTTTTTGTATATAATATAAACAGTAAAGTTGTAAATCAAGACATTTCAAAAATTTAAAATGCGGGACGTAGGTGTTCAATATTTTAGTAGTTACACTTACCCGTTAGTTTCAATTTTTGCAGACTATGAGTCTATGACTAAGAAAAGAGCTAACTGTTGAGAGACTTTGTTGCTTTCCTCAACCTAGAAATTTAGAATTCGTAAACCCTTTCTAAATCCGCAAACTACTTATACTTATAAATGAAAAAATAGATTAGAAATTGGAAAGTGAAACTTAATTTTAAAGTGTCAAAATTGTACAATCTAAAGACGTCACCACTCACCTGACGGCTCTGGCTGACTCACCTCATGAGTTAGATGTGTCACTAGTCACATCATCATCAAATGGAATTTTTGGTAGGACCATGCGAGACTGCGAGCGGAACATTTTACGTGTTTAGTGACACGTGTCATGATTTTAGAATGGGTTTGAAAAGATGAGGTTTATTTTCCCTCTCATCTCGAAATACAACTTATGTCATTGATCTACAATAATCTAGCGGTCATAATGGCATTGTGTACCTATGGTGGCCCCGGGCCCTTGTGGTTCCCATTCACTCACCTGACAGTTGACTCACCTCACGAGTCAGACATGTCACATAATCATCAAATGACATTGTTGGTAGGACCATGCGAGAGTAGACACCGTGTTACGTGTTTAGTGACACTTGTCATGATTTTGGAACGGGTTTGAAGAGATGGGGTTGCTTTTCCCTTTCATCTCAAAATACAACTTCGGTCATTGATTTACAATAATCCAATGGTCATAATGGCATCATCTACCTGTGGTGGTCCAAGGCCCCCGTGGGTCCCATTAACTCACTAGATGGCTGAATCACCTCACAAGTTAGACATGTCACTTCATCATCAAATGGCATTATTGGTAGGACCATGCGAGAGTAGACTGTGAGTGGAAAGTGTTACGTGTTTAGTGACATGTGTCATGATTCTAGAATGGGTTTGAAGAAATGGGGTTGCTTTTCCCTTTCATCCCGAAGTCCATTGGACATCATCGAGCTGTGGTCATCCAACAGTAGTTATTTACAATGGACATTATTAAATGTTACAATGTTATTTTTTCCTTTATAAATATTAATTAATAATGGATAATAAATTAATAACATTTAAAGTTATTTAATTGAATAGTAACAATTTTAGCCATCAAATTCAAAATGCACTATTTTTCTAATAATATTACATTCTAATAAATTTCAGAGGCTGGAGGTAAGTTTAAAATGATATTTTTTATTGATTATATGATAATTATAATCACATATAATTATCATACCTTATAATTAGAAAAAAATAAATTCTTTCTCTAACCTTATTAATTCATTTGTCTGTCAAATTGATTATATAGTATTCTAAAAGTTAAAATGATATTTTTTATTGATTATAACTTTAACGTTGATAGTTATAATTATAGATTCACATATAATTCTCATACATTATAATTAGAATACCATAGATTCTTTCTCTAACCTTATTAATTCATTTGTCCTTCAAAATTCTATAAATCTTTCATATTAAATGTACGAGTGTGTGAATTTTGATAGGTAAATTTACCCAAACTTAATATTAGTTTTCAGTGATAACTGATAAGATATTTCTTTTATTAACTACAACTATCTACATTGTACAACTGTCATACATCATACATGTATAATACATAGATAAATCATAAAGCAAGTGCAACTAATTAAAATATTGCAATCACAGTGACAGAGAAGTCTAAGAGCCATTTTTTGTACAAATTGAAATGAGCTAAAGCTTGCAAAATTTTCATTGTTTTCTTTTCATAAAATTATAATTACATAAATATTTTCCAGTTCCACTTCCAGAACAAAGAGAAACCACTAGTAGAGTAGTAGTCCACTTCCATTACAATACTACAAAAAGAAACCTACTATAAATAAAAAAAACCCATAAATGACTACGAGGTATGTTTTTTATCAAAAAAAATTTAAAAACCACTAGTAGACTTGTAGTCCACTACTGATTTTCCCCTTTAGCTCCATCTGTGTAGAATTCTCTAGAGAGGATAAACTACGAGAATTCATCGATCCACCTGAATTTCCCCGATTGAGCCTCCTCTTCGTCAAGAATAAACCACTTTTAGAGAAAATCCCTAGCAATCAGGTCCCATTTCCTATGGCGCTTATACTGCCTAGCATTCAGACCCAAAAGAAAAGGTTGCATGCCCACATTCTAGCCAGGGAGGAGAAGTTTGGGTATTTCACTTGCCAAAGGGATCCCCACCCTTATTTTTGTGAACACGACAATATTAACGTTATCCCGTAGGTATTCTTCTTTAAAAACCCTCCTTAGCAGCATTAGCATGTCCACCTTCTCTCCTCCAGGGTCAAGAAGAGATGCCAAAAAATGGGACGTAATGTTTGTGTTGACACGGTTCCTATCTTCATTGTTCAAAAACTCTTAGTCCAACACCATTTTCACAACTTGTATTACGAAAGGCCCACCCTCCTTACAAATAGATTCTAAGGTTTCAACAGAAAAGGAACCCAAAATGGCCTTCTGGGCCTCTTCAGATGTGCATACAAGCCTAATTGGAGTGTCTATCTAAAATAGTAAAACTTCAAAAAACTTAAAAACAAATCGTTTGCAGAGTGTAGACTGCAGACCCTAAACAAATAAATTATCTAGCAAAGGCCAAAGACGAATCGATGAATAATGAAGCTAGATAATCTATAAATAGCCCTTGAATTCTTGATCGTTACTTAGCAATAAATTATTCTATCTTTAATGGTATTAAATCCATTGTCCTTAACATGCCTCTAAATCTTTCATGTAAATCTTTCTCCTAGATACATGCATGTGAGAAATTAAAATTTTGGACTTAATCTTTCATATCTGGTAGTAAATCTTTCCCATAAATGCAAAAAATGTCAGATATCAGTTATAGCATTTGTACGAATTTTTTATTTTGGAAGTGGTGTGTGTCTACTCTGTGTGACAAGTAAAAGAATGTTGTTTGTCACTAACAAGGCATTTATTGCTTACAGAGTTAAGAGGTTACAAGTTGCACTATAGTAATAGAATTGTGAATATCGATACCAACTTGTGTACACTATAGTCTGTAGACAAGTAGCCCTTATTTAATACATGTCAACATTCTAGTGACTTCCTCCACAACTCTATTTCCTTCAAAAAATTGGGGCCGAAATTAAACTTCAGCCATTGATCTTGGGTCATCGGATGGTCTCAAATAATATATTTAATGTATGTATGTTAGGTATGTTAGTCTAAGGTATTATAACAAAATATTTCCCATCTTTTGAAAATCACCAACAAAATATTTTTTTTTTCCATAATTAATGAATGATTAGCCAATAAAATAAATAAATTTTCAAATAGTACATAAAATTTGCCAATACAATAATTTTTTTACCCTTCACAAGAATATCATTTGCCTCATATATTATAATTTTTTACTTCATAAGAAAATTATTCGCCTCAAATATTATAAATTTTTACTTCAAAAGAAAATTATTCGCCTCATATATTATAATTATTTACTTCAAAAGAAAATTATTCGCTAGCAATTTATGAAATTTTCATTCGTCAGGAAAAAAATCGCCAATACAAGCTATGAAAAATCATGGATTTGAAATTTTTTTTGCCTGCATTAAAACAAATTCCCCCCTAAAATAATGTACGATTCACCAAGATTTTACACATTTTCCAAAAAGGGTGTTTCTTAAACTTATCCCTATGCCAAATAGTGCTTTGTTTTACAGATTTTCATTTAAATTCATGGAACTTGCTGGAATATTTGTTTAGAAAACTGTGTTCAAGCTTGAAATTGGCACCAAACATGAATGATATAAATGGTTAATCAAGATAAGGCCTTTATTTTAAACTTTGGGATCAATACACTTAAGAGTGGGCATGATTGTGAAAACATCAAAACAAGGGCTAAAAATTGTAACAAACAACTATTTTGTCAATTAACAAAGGAAAGCTACCAATCCAAAGCCCTCAACTCAATGGAATATGTAGCTCATATAATAAATATGTGGCCCCCAGTTTATGTTTCACTTCTATGTATCTTCTGTACAATTAGATTGACCCAGCATGTGAGTTCCAGTATAAATCATCAACTCTTGTCCCAGGTTGCCTTGCACCTGTATGAGACCAATTAGAGCAAAAAAAATGGTGTCTGGTATGGAAAAAATCCAAGGGCCAGAGCATGCACCCATATTAGACAACATATATGATCTCCCATATCTAAATGTTGAAGCCTAGGTGTTATCTGATGCAGCACCTACTTTTTGCATGGCAAGTGTCAATACTTTTATAGAAAAAAGATGAAGAGCATGGATAAGAAAAATAAACACGTTGAAGGAAACCTAGAGAAAATAGAAGTATTGAATTGTTTATCAATAGAGCTCAAGATTTGTGATAGGTTGGCAATGTGTCTTCCATGTTTCTATGAATTGAGACTCATTGTCATTGCAATAAGAAGTTCTTGACAAACACCTCATAGATGTCCATGTATAGTGTAAGAAGGTGTTCTTTTTGACAAAAAATGTCCTAATTAGTTTAATATGCAACGCAATAGAGGTTGCCTGGTTGAGCTGGAACATTCAACAATGCATCTAACATATGATTATGATTAGACAGTCAATTGGAGAATACCCAACTCTTTTCACATGGTAATAACTAAACATGAATATGATAAATCACATTTTTCTGCATTGCTGCTTTTTAAGGCACTACAATGATTTTCAAATATACTTGAAAAATGAAGTATACAACAATGTTTAAAACCTATTTAATATAAAAAGGGCTTCATTCACGTTTTATATAGAACTGATAAAAAGTTTACTATGAACTACCTATAGCTTCTATCCATGACCACTTGTGGTCAAATGGATCTTCCGAGAACCTGCTTATTGCCACCACAATTCAAATTTGAGTTAAATAAGTTCACCATTTGAAATTGTAACTGTCGCAAAACTAAGACAGAATACTATTTGGGCTAATGACTACAACTGGTCATTTGATGTCTTACGAACAATTTATTTCTGATCAAATAGAAACTTATTCCATAACAACACTTACTTTATCTTAGAAGATGTACCATGATCTATGCGTGAAATGCTTGAAATAGAACTGATTCTATTTACCACGATTCACATTTTATATAGAACTAATAAATAGTTTACTGTGAACTTACTTTATCTCAGAAGATGTACTTTACAAATGGGTTTGCATGAGCTGCATTAAAAAAAAGCGTCAAAGAAAAATTACCTCATAGATCACATATATAGATGCACAGGTAGGCGCACAAGAACATATACAAATCTAGATCCTTTCAACTTCTACTTGAAAAGAAAACCATTGTGGAAGAGAGGGAAAGTATATCCTTTCTTATGCTTGGTTGGGGCAGACCTACTAATAATCAAATGGGGTTTCAAATACCCAAAGAAAACAAATGCCCAAACTCACAAAGATTTAGGGCCAATCAGCTCTGATACCATGTAAAGAATTTAGAAGAACACTAAATTTTGGAAATGCACAAAAATGCTCTATTTTTAGCAATGAAGAAATTCTAAATCTCCAAAAATAGGGCAGACACAATAGCTGGAGAGATATGCAAGTATCTACTTGCTTCTATTCAAATTAAAACACTTCTACAATAAGAAATAAAACTTGCAATTGCTGGAGCTACATACAAACTTCTATGAGCTTCATAGAGCTCTTACAAGATCATCTAAAGCAATCACTACTTAATAGAAAGATCATTCACATCTCTGATTAAAACAAAGTATTTAAGAGACCTAAGTCTGACATTTCAAACTCACTTTTCATGGCCTCTTTAAAATTAGCAATCAGAAAATCATTATCCCCAGCAAAGATTAAATCATCAACATACAAGACAACTATTAAAATATTACCATTAGCTACCTTGATGTAAAGAGTGGGCTCACCATTGCTTTTGCAAAAGCCATTGCTTATCAAATATGAGTCAATTCTGCTATGCCATGCTCATGGAGCTTGCTTAAGCCCATAAAGAGCCTTCTTTAGCCTATACACTTTACTTTCATGACCCGAAACTTCATAACTAGGTGGCTGCTCCACATAAACCTCTTCTTTCAATACTCCATTCAAGAAGGCGGACTTCACATCCATTTGATAAACCTTCCATTTGTGCTAGGCTGGAATTGCTATGACAGCATGCACGGTTTCCATTCTAGAAACTGGAGCATAGGTCTCATCATAATCTATACCAAACTGCTATTTATACCTCTTAACTACCAATCGAGCCTTATGTTTATCTATTTTTCCTTCAGTGTTTCTCTTTGTCTTGTAAACCCATTTAACTCCAATAATTTTCTTGTTTGGAGGTAAATTAGTGAGCTCCCAAGTTTCATTTCTCTTTATTGCATCTATTTCCTCATCCATGGCCTTACACCATTTTTCTTCTTTTTCGGTATCCTCAAAATAAATTGGATCACCATGAGAAAATAATGCAAAATTAATATTTTCATCAAATTCATTTTCATACCTTTCATCTTCATATATCTCCCTTAGACTCTTGGTCTTTCTTGGCACTAGGGAGGTGAGAGTGGGATCATAACTCTTAGTATTGTTGTTGCTACTCTCTATGGGACCAATTTGCAGCCTTCTGGAGCCTTCTATACCTGCTGTTATTTCATTTTGTTGATCAGCAAACTCATCATCTTCATCAATAATAGGCACTTTGCTTGAAGTGCATGAAGATGTGTCCATCGAGCCATCCCATGACTCATTTTCAATGAACTCCACATCTCTTGAAGTGATGATCTTCTTACCAACTGGATCATACAATCTATATGCCTTTGATTCTAGACTATAACCAGTAAAGATACACTTCACTCCTTTATCATCCAACTTTTGCATTTTCTCTTTAGGCATATGTGCATATGCTACACACCCAAACACTCTCAAGTGTTCAACTGTCCATCTATGCTTTGTCCATGCTTCCATTGGAATCTTGTCATAGACTTGTTTTGTAGGACTTCTATTTATTAAGTATATTGTTGTTGCTACAGCCTCTCCCCAATATTCAATTGGGAGTCCTTTTCCTTTCATCATGCTTCTTGCCATCTCAACGATGGTTCTATTTTTTCTTTCAGCCACTCCATTTTGCTGTGGAGTATAATTGGCTGTGAGCTCCTTCTTTATGCCATTATGCCTGCAAAAAATTATAAAAACATTGGAGGTATATTCCCCCCCTCTATCTGATCTTAGGACTTTAAGATTTTTCCCACATTTATTTTGAGTCTAGGTTTTAAATTCTAGAAACTTATCAAAAGTTTCAAATTTATTTTTCATAAAATAGACCCATGTTCTATGACTGAAATCATCTATGAATGTCATAAAATAAGTACTCCCCCTAATGGAAGTGATTTGCATAGGGCCAACTAATTAAGTATGCACCAACTCTAATGGTGCTCTTGCCCTTCTAGAGTTTTCAGAATTAAAGGGCAGCCTATGTTGCTTACCCAAAATATAAGTCTCACACTTGCTACTGAACTCTTTAATACATGGCAAATCATCTACCATACGTTTCTTGGATAATAAATTTAAACTAGCATAACCAAGATGTTTATACCTTAAATGCCATAGCTTGGAGGGGTCTTCAATCATGTTCTTGAAGGCTGATTGTTGTACTGATGTACATTCTTTCTTGGGAGATGTTGCTGTTGATTGTGAAGAGAAACACATCTCCACCTTCAATGGAAACATTCGGTTCTTTGTCATTTGAACAGCTGTAACAATTTTCTTGCTCCCATCCTTCTCATAAATGACGCATTGGTCATTTTCCATCAGCACTTTGTAACCATTTTGAGTGAGCTATCCAACACTCATAAAATTATGCTTTATACCCGGGGCAAAGTAAACATTCTGAATTTCTTGTCTCTCACCTTGCTTGGTGTGGATCATAATAGATCCTTTGCCCACAACTGAAAAAACTCCATTGTTCCCCATTCTAATTTTAGATTTTATATTCTTATCAATGAAAGAAAATAGACTTTCATTACCACTCATGTGGTTACTACAACCACTATCCAAATACCAGACTTCGAGGCTGCCTTCTTCACCAACATTGCACATGATGAAGGCTATGGGATTATCTCCATCACCCACTTTCATATCAGTCATATTTGCACTTAGCTTTGACTGATTACTTTGCTTTTTCCAGCATTCACTAGCATAATGCCCAAATTTATGACAATAATAATATTCAATATTACTCTTGTCAGAGGTAGATTTCTTCTTACCTTTGAAATTATTCTGAGAGCTGCTGGCTCCCTCATTTGTGGCTGCTCATTCTGAGCTTTCTCCTCTAGCATTTTGTTATCTGGAGTTACCACGACCTCTGCCTCTTGAACTTCATCCAGAATTATTTCTTCCTCTTCCCCTGCCTCTTGCATTGGATTGAGCTCTAAAAGCTTGCTCTTGAGAAGAATTTGCTGACCTATTTATGTGATGCTCATGTGTTTGGAAAGAACCCATTAACTCATCAATAGTCATTACTGAAAGATCTTTTGCCTCTTCAATGGCAATTACAAGAGTATCAAATTTTGAGGGCAGACTTCTCAAAAAATTTTCTACTATTCTTTGCTCATCCATGGTTTTTCCATTAGTTCTCAATTGGTTTATCAAACCAAAGAGTCTTGAGCTAAAATCTAAGATGGACTCACTATCCTTCACGAGAAGAGTCTCAAACTTTCTTCGAAGCATTTGGAGGTTCACCAACCAAACTTTCTCAATCCCTTTGAAACTTGTGTGAAAAATATCCCAAGCTTCTTTGGAATAATTAGCTACTATTATTCTGGGAAAGATTGCCTCTATCAAGGCAGTCTCAATCAAGCTTAAAGCTTTTGCATCTTTACTCCTTAACTGCTTTTGTTGAGTCTTTTGATTGTTTGTGAGGGCAACAAACTGAATTGGGTCAGTGACATCCGTGAATCCATTGACCACAAGCTCCCACAAATTATTTGCTATCATAACAGTCCTCATCTTCTTTGCCCAAACATCATAATTTTGTCCATTGAAAGACGGTGGTTGCTGCCAACTTTTTCCTACATCTTTATCCATGTCTCCTATGCAAGATCAATAAATACCCAAAAAAAACAAATGTCCAAACTCACAAAGATTTAGGGCCAATCAGCTCTGATACCATGTAAAGAATTTAGAAGAACACTAAATTCTGAAAATGCACAAAAATGCTCTATTTCAACAATGAAAAATTTTTAAATCCCCAAAAATAAGACAGATACAATAGCTGGAGAAATATGTAAGAATCTACTTGCTTCTATTCAAATTAAAACATTTCTACAATAAGAAATAAAACTTGCAACTACTGGAGCTACATACAAACTTCTATGAGCTTCACAGAGCTCTTACAAGATCATCTGAAGCAATCACTGCTTAACAAAAAGATCATTCACATCTCTAATTAAAACAGAGTATTCAAAATATTACTTGTTGCTACATATAAAAGGAGAGATTACAAACATGTATATCTCTTGTGAAAGAATAAAGACATTCTTTCCATTAAATAGAATTTGCTGTCTAGAAAAAAGAAGAAGGAAGAAAGAAGAAGTCTATAGAAGAAATCAGATTTCCCCAAATCTGATTTGAATTTATCTTCCAAAAAGTTCATTAAAAAATATCTGATTTAACTTTAACAAAATTAAAGTCAAATATGGAGGCTAAGACAATCAGATTTTATTCTAAAAATCCAACAGTTTCCACGGAAAGAGGGTCGAAACCGGATAGTTTGGAGGATATATGAAAAATAGGGTTTTTGAAAATGCATCAGAAACTTTCAACCAAATGATATCAAAGTGATTGTCATCAGATAGTAGAAGTTTGTAGCCACTAAAGAAGCAATCAATAAAATGCATTCAAGGGAAATTTATTATCTGTTTGCTTCACAGATCTTGATTTCTCTCCAAGATGATTGACAATGCTTAATCCCAGCTGTGCAGAGAGATTGAAGAAGGCAACATGATCAGGGCATATAAATAAAACATTTCTGCATAAAGCCTTTCCTGCCATACCCATGATAATCCTTCCCGCTGCCGTTGAGAACTGCATCTCGATGATGGTGCCGCAGCTGCTGTGAATGGAAGAGTAGTAGTTACAGAATGTAACAAAGAGTTGAGTTGAGCGGCAAGGATGAGTTGAGCGCGTATTAAGATATGAAAAGTAAAGTTATAAATTAGGGAAAACATGACTTTTTCTATTGTCTTAATTTTAGACAAACAAAAAATTAAAAATATAATTTAAATATAAAAAACCTATTTAAGACAAAAATAACTTTTTATCTTAAATTAACGTCTTAAAAATTACCATTGTGTAGTAGTGGTAATTGACAAAGAAAATGGCCAAGAGCTGCCAGGTAGGTCAGCATTTGATTGAGCAGCCCTCCTATCATTTCCTTTTCGCTATAAACTACAAACCTAGATTCCTACCATTTGCTCTTTTCTAAGAATTAGAAATCTACAGGAATAACAACCAGCTGCAGGGAAAGCGGAGTAATTTAAAATGAGGAATCTTACAAAGATATCCAACGACAGGCATTAAATATTCAATTCAATCGCCAAATCCATCTTTCAGCAAATAAGAGGGGAAATAATTTTCCACGAGACAATTAACATTCATTTGGGTCAATTAATTTTATCAGATTTTCACATTTCATAAATTTAAAGTTTATTTATCTGTGCTCATTTGGTTTGTCAAGCTCCTCCATCATTGTGAGTAAGAACATAAGATTTTCCTGCACAACGCATCAGTAGGGCAATTGAAAAAAAAAGTGAATTAACTATCATTCATTTCAGGTCAATTTGTTGAATGTCAAGCAGATCTGATACAATGGCAGGTCAGGCAAAGGAAACTGAGGTAACAACTATTTTACCATCAATAGAACACTGAAAAAAAGCAACAAATCTTTTTTTTCATTAATGACTTTTTAAACTAAATACCCACATATTTTCATTCCTCGAATAATTCATCTTAAAACGTATTGATCCCTATAGCATTAACAAAAACTCATTTTCTCTAAGCTTGAATTGTTCTGCTTAAACGCATAGATAGAGGTGGAATTGAAACCAGCAAAACAAAACTACAATTATATAAGATTGCAAAACGATTTTTTGGTTACCTTCCACATGATCATGGATTCCTGATTGGGTCTTTTTTTCCCTTGTTGAGTGTGCATAGATGCAAAGCTGTTGGCACCACCGGTGCACATTCTGCCTTGCAAGCATGCAAGCTGCTCATCATTCCTGCTCTCCCTAGCCAAAAACTCAGCAGTTTCATTATTATTAATTTAAAAAATCTATCATTTATTTCATCACAATCATGAGATCCGATCATCTTCGAAAGTGAAGTCACTAATCACATCCTTAATTAAGTCTGTTCTTAATTGTAACCTTTGTTCTCTTTCTTAAGACAGATTTTAGCTTATTGTAAATTTCTCTATAACTCTTCCCCTTGTTAAATAGCTCTTTATTCAAATAAAAATAGATAATCATGACATTTCAATTACCAGTGTCTAGTGAGTTCATTTGTTTGTTCTAGTATTTGAATTCATCAGTTTTATATATCTCTAAACAAACTCTTCGTGTTCACGACCCTGCCAACCTGAAGATCTCAGAATGTAACTGGAAGCAAACACCTTTATAACCAAAATATATGTAAACCCTTATGATCTTTCCTTAGCATAAAAATTTATAACATTGGCATTTAACAGAACAAAATTCAATCATTCTAATTTGGTCTCAAATCATTATCTGAAGACTTTAAAACAATTTGCATAAATTAATAGCTGAATACAATAAACATTTCCTATGAAAAAAAATGAGCCTCTTTCGATAAGCTTTTAACAACTTCTTAAGGTGAACCATAACCACGAAAACTATTAAAGCTTCAAACATAAAAGAAAAATTAAATTTACTAAATTTAAAAATATATAACCGATGTACAATAAATTTCAAAGATATATAGCCCATGAGTGTCTACTGATACAAATCCAGATATGATTGATCAAATGTGGAAAACAGGCCTAGCAAGTCTGAACCTTCCATAAAAAATTCGAAAACAGTCAGAAATCAAAGATGGTAGCAGGTATAAGGGTAGCACAACTCGGAAAGCGTGGTGGTGTGATAATGCCACTCCTCTCGATTGTTCCACCTCTCTCGCTAGGAAGTGTGAGCATACAAAAACAAGGCGAACCTTCAATGGGATCCCATTCTCTCACAAAAATCTTATAGTTAACCATTAGAGCGCCGTTAATGATTCGGTGCTTATTTTCCATCGGAAAAATTCCCACAATGTTCAGTTTATCTTGGCTATGGTCATACTCAATTAATCCGCGAGCAGACAAACAATGCAGGCGCCCAAATGCAGTTAGAAAACATCACCAACCTTTTCCAAATCTATTCTCCACAGTTTTCCACCTTCTGGTGTAGGAATCAAACACTTCAAAGCTGTCAGAAGAATCCATTACATAAAACTTGCCATCAGCAAAAAAACACTTAAACCACTCCATAGTTGTGTTCATATCGGGGAGAACATCCCACTTGTCCTCTTCCACATTGTAAACTGAAGCGCTACGAACGCGGTTAAAATACATTGTGTAGTCTCTGGTAATGTGAACAATGGAATACCCTCCACCAACAATGCTCATCTGCTGCGGACGCAAATCTACATACAAATCTTGGCATTTTTGCCCCCTCCTGCCATTTGGAACAAGCAAAATCATATAACCACACGCAAATATTGGGATTAGAGCCGGGAAATGAATCGGTGAACACAACAACCTTTTGTTTCACGAAATGGCATTTAATGATGCTCCTAATTGCTGCGAGAATGGGCGGTAGGCGTTGGCATGAGTTCTTCACCGGGTCGTAAATACCGTCTAATTCGAGCCTACAAATCCGTTGCTCTGAAATATTCAATCTTTTTCTTTCTCTGTAAAAGAGTGGGTTCTTCAATAAAGTGTTCCAGCTTTTGCATACACAGCTGAGCTTGTGATGAGAATTCAAGTCTACCTTTAGCAGGCATGTCAATCCAATTTCGTCCCGAAGACAAGGAAATAGAGATCTCATTGTAAAACAAAAACACTTGTATATTAGTCAAAATTTGGACTCAGAAATCTGATGCAAAAGTTTTTAATTCTATAATTTTGAATATCAACTATATCTTTTCTATTTATAAGCATATAATTTATTTATTTATTTATTTTATTTTTCTTGTCGACATAGGTTATTCTTGTTTTCTTATATCAATGAAGATTTATGCATTTTTTAATTTTCCTTTCTATTAAAATATAAATTAAAAGAATACAATTTAAAAAAAAAGAATTTGAGGATACAAGATCATCCATAAAAGTGAGACAGCCAAAGCGAGAAACATTAACTATTCATTAAAAATAAAATTTTAATATAATTATATGCATAATTTTTAAGTTATTAAATTGAAAAAAAAAATTATGAAAATTTGTTTGGCTAAAACATTTTGATTCTTATATATATATATATATATATATATATATATATATATATATATATATATATATATATATATATATATATAATTTATTTTAATTTTCTAATTCTAATTGATATTCTTCTATATTTTAAAATATTTTTCTAACCAATTAAAAGTTAATATTTATTCTTTTAAAAAAATTATATACAGACTTTTGTATAGCCATTTTATTATTATTGATGCATTTTTATTATTCTATCTTAAATTAAAAATAATGTTATTATATTTTGTTTTAATATTTTGAATATTTAATATAATATACTATATGTTAAACATATTATAACTTCTCTATTTTTAACCATATTAGATATGGCCATAAGGTTAATGTAAATTTTGAGGGTCTTGTTGGTTTTTTAGCACTTATGCAATCTGTTGGATTTTTACATTAATATATTAGTTTAGATCAATAAATTATATTAGTTGTTGGGAAGTTATATTCTAGTAAATAAGTTTTGGCAGTTTATTAGGAAAATAATGGCTTCATATAGCCTATATTGATCAATGTAAAAGATATCCATTCAAGAATCAAATGAACATCAATCAATAAAGTTATTTTTGTTTTTATCATTTTCATTTGGTATTATAGGAAATCAATTATGTGTTTGTGTGATGAGGAAACTTGGTATAAGACACTGAAAACATTGTTCCTATCTGTTTTCCAATTCCGCAGTTGGTTTTTTGGCTCTATTAATTGTTTGGTCAAATATTATAGTTGAAAGACTATCCCTAGGCATGACACACACTAGTTGCTAAATGATCACATGGAAAGTGCGCATATGATAGATGCTCGAATGTAGTAGTGCTTTCAAACACTACAAGAGAATGACCTTAATATTTGGTAGACACAGAGATAGAACACAGTGACAAGTAAATTGAGTTTTATAGGAAGGCCATGTGAAGAAGTTTACAACTTCCTTTATAGATGCAATTTCCAATTCACTAATACATGAGCATGGCGATCTAGTGAAATGGGTAATGTGAGAACTATAATGTCATAAATTGATGTTTTCTTAGTGGGTGTAGAAGGGTCACAAGAATTGTTGTTTACTCTGAGGAAATTTAGTTTTCCATATCTCTCAGATTCTAAGGCTTGAAGAATTTATATTGGTATTTGGGTTGAGACATTCCTTCTTTGGAGACATGTCTTTTCTGGCACATTTGGAGCACTCCTTTAAGGTTTTTGAAGGATGTGAGAACTATACTAGCACATGAACTTGATTTTAAAGCACATTGAACGGTCTTTCCAAATTCTATAACCACCATTCTTTGGAGGAGAGTTCTGAAAATTATTGTTTTTATCATTGAAATTGCTTACAAAAAGTGTAAAAGCATTTGTCACTTAGTAGAATTTCTCTCTTATATAAGTAATCTATTCTATTTTTGCAGAAAAGAGCACTAAAGAACCCATTGCTTTATATGATAAGGAACAAGGTTTGTAATAGTAAACTTAGTTTGGTATGGGTTTATTTTTGGAGATATAAGGGGAATATGAATTTAGATTTAAAAAACATCAATTAAGGATTGAAGTGACAAAGTGGAAGCTAGATAAGAATATAAATATACTTTGAATAAATAAATAAAAATTATGGGAAGCCTTATGCTTGTACCTATGGACCTATTCATACTATAGTTTGGATCCATGTCAAGGATCTCAAATAATCATCACATTCTGATATTGATAAAGATAATATGCCTTATAAACTAAAGAGATCGTGGAAGGTTGGAAGCAACATAGGCACAAGGATATCCATCATCCCAATCTAGCTTCTCATCTCCCATAGTAGGATGCATGAGCTTCATATCTTCATATTCTTACATTTCTTATATAATGTACTGACCATTGAAGTAGGAAGAGTGAAAATAAGCACATTGGAGAGCACAATTTTTTTATCCTCTTCTTACATTTCTTATATAATGTACTAAGCATGGCAGTAGGAAGAGTGAAAATAAGCACATTGGAGAGCACAAATTTTTTATCCTTTTATCAATTCAATGATGCTTATTGGAATAATGTATTGAAAAACAGTTTGAGACTCTACTACATTAGATGTCTATATGTATATAACACATTCTTTAGTAAGAATGTTCAATTCTTAGATGAGGCATTAGAAATCATGGAAGAAAGAAAGTCAAATGAGCCAATTCTTTAATTTGTAACCATGTCAAAACCAGATATGACTAACAATGTGCTCATTGTTCTTCCCGGTCAAGCATTTTCCCCAAAAGTTATCATATTATGAGACGAAAGACACTAGATACATAAAATTTGTAGTCATCCATGTTTTATACCTTGTTTTGATAACAAAATGCTCTGGATATTTTCTAAGAAAAGAAAGAAGTCCAACCCATGGCCTTCATTCACTTTCTGAAGCAGGCCAGTCATCTATTGTCAAAGATTTCCTTACCCTGTTCTAATGCCAAACATAACTAAAATGTTGTAGAAGCTCATAGTGAATCTTTTTCTATTGGCATCCATTTACCCATTCCACAAAGATCAAAGAGTGTAATTGCTATGACTAAAATGATATATTTTTCTTCTACCTATATCTGTTGAGAACTATCAGTTTGATGATCAAATCTCCTCTGTGTATCCACTTGTTGCGTCATTTTCCTATCTAGATGGAAAATATGATTTGCAAATTATTCTACATTATAAGTGGCACAACCTCCTACCACAAATAGAGAGACAGATATGTAATCCCCTTTACTTTTTCTGGTGTTTCCCTATAGAATGCCAATTGACAAGGTTTTTGTGTAGGTTTTGCGTCCTATCAACAAATGATTTCTTAGATGGGCATCCAATTATCTATGCATACAACATACGACATGGCATGTAGTGTACACATTGTTGATATATTTAGCAGACAACTAATTAATGTCATGAATAGTAAATAAAAATACATGAGCATGACAATCTCAATCATCTTGCACCCATTTATCAAGGAGATGGGTGCAAGATAATTGACCATATAGATTCTTTGTTCATCACTTTTATGCCATTTTTTACCATCACCTTTTCCAAAGTTAAAACTATAAAATGTTGCATCATTGGAATTTTGTCTATATCCCCTAGTGTCATATTCATTACTTTTTTCTCTTTGTTGTGTCATCTTTGTCTAGCATTGCATTCAATGTCAAAATGAAGTCAAGGAGTGGTTGAAGGTATTAAAAGGATTCCTTGATTCATTCATGTAGTCAAAACTAATTTTAATGCATCTGCACAATAGGGTTTGGTCGAGAGTAAAAAGAGTTAAATAATGAGTAGATTAGATGAACACAATCATCCTGCATCCTTAAAGAGTACAAATCATCCATCTCTCATCCCAAATCATTCATTCCATACATAAAATGCCTTCGGTGTAATAATTATATTATTAGAAATTGCATCATAGTGTGCAATGGGTATGCCAAAAAGGTATTGAAAGCATAAAAAAATTTGGTGTATCTTTTGCAAAAGACGAGAGTGAGCGAAAGAAATAGAGAGGAGATAGATAGAGATAGGTATGGGGATGGAGAAACAGTTGAGTGAGTACCTATGAGTGAGTTAGAGCAATATATAGATACATATAGGGAGGGGAAAACTAGAGTGTTGTTTATAAAAGAGAGGGAAGAGAGAGAAATGGAGGGATAAGGGATCAGAGAAAGATGGAGAGATAGAGATATCACCTTTTTTGTCTCAAAATTATTTTGACTTATATATGATTTACTAATTAAAATTCATGATAAAAATACAAGGCAATTAAGTTCTTCTCTATCTACTTAAACTTAATCACTATTAAGTATAAAATATAAAATCAAAGAAAAAGTATTTAAATTATTGCTAAAATAAAGTGTGCATTATATTTTATATAATATGCAATAATGAATATAATGTTATGATATCTTTAAATTTACCAATACATTTAAAACATAAATATAAAACATAAAATTTATTTAATATTTTAATTAATATTGTATGTAAAAATTAAATTTTATATTAATTATATACGATATTATATATAATCTATAATTTTATAATATTCAAATATTTATTAATTAGAATTTATATTGTATAGTAAATTAGACATGTTGATTTTTGCTGAAATAACACATTTTTAATAAAATATGATGATTTAAGCCTTGAGAGGTTCCATTTGAAGGAATTAATTACGAATGGTTACCTTAAAGCCTCTTAAATTAAAAAAACAAAAAATATTGATATAACATTTATACTCCTCATTTATACTTACAATGGAGTCTCCTTCGCACCTATTAAAATGATAACAAAAAATCACTTTGACTTTATCTTTTGGCATATCAAATGAATCTATTTGACAAACCTATATATGTAGGAAGGTACTCCTGAGAAAAATCTTTCCAATGATTATAATGTTTATATATATATATATATATATATATATATATATATATATATATATATATATATATATATACATATATATATATATATATATACATATATATATATATATATATATATATATATATATATATATATATATATATAAGTTTATTATGACTTTTTAGTTTTAGTTTTACTAAACATAAATATTTTACCGTATGTCTACCTCTATGTTTGACGCTTATCGAAAAATAGTATATGGGAGAAAAAAATTCTAAAAAGTATCTATGCCCCCTAGGTATTGAAGTTATCTTTCTATAAAAAAATAAAAAAATGAAATTGGACAAATACATGATAAGCTATAAGCTATGTAGTTAAGATATGTCAAAATTATAGTTTAGTCAACTTAAAATATTAATAAAATATGAAATAATCATGATAATGTCATCAAACCAATTGCATGCCCTCCATATGGATGTTACAAAACCAAATTCAAAAGAATCACATTGATATCTATTTAAGAAAAGAAATCATACTTTATGAAAACAATGTAACTCTTTGAAAATGATGTTTTCAGCAACATACCAATTTTTGTGGGAGAAAGAAAAACTATTCAAATAAATTATATATATATATATATATATATATATATATATATATATATATATATATATGTGTATATATATATATATATATATATATGTATATATATATATATATACATATATATATATATATATACATATATATATATATATATATACATATATATATATATATATACATATATATATATATATATATATATATATATATATATATATATATGTATATATATATATATATGTATATATATACATATACATATATATATATATATAGATATATATATATATATATATATATATATATGTATATGTATACATATACATATATATCTATATATATATATATATATATATATATATATATATATATATATATATATATATATCTATATATATATATATATATATTTACAATCTAGATAGATAATCTTAAAAGATTCTAATTTACTTCATCTTCCAATTTCAAATGGTTTAGTGACAATATGCATCTAAATCTGAAAGTTTCTTCTAAAATGTAGAGTTCAGTGTCCGTTCAGGCAAAAACATGTAACACACTATTGTGGGTTCATATATAATTATATAATGAAAGGGGAATTATTGTGAGGTAAATATTTGGGAATCCCTATTTTTAGGGGTATTGGAAAGGAGGACATTTAGAAATACTTGGTTGACAAATGTTGTAGTATGGGGGTCTATTTTTACCTTTTCCTTCACCCAAACCTCTCAAATGGCCTCTCAAAGAGAGCCTTCTTTGAGAGTGAATTAGGTATGCTTCCAAAGTTAGTTCCTTCCCCCATGTCTTGATTATCTTTACATTCCTTAGTTAAGGGCATGTGGAAAGTTAACAAGATCCAAGATATCTACCATACCTTGGGATGAGGGTATGGAAAGAACAATTTTTTTTGGCTAATAGGAAAAAAAGACTAGGAAGAAAACACTTCTACCTTATACATTTTTGGTTTTGGGAGGAGAATTTACCTTGGAATATCTAGTGGTTTAGAGAAGGAGAAAGGAAAAGCTAGGGAAGGGAAATTGATCTCTCCATCAAATTCACAATTGCCATATCCTTGGAGGAAGGTAGGTGCATCTGTCATGGAAGTCTAGTTTTATGTATTTGTATAGTATTGTTGAAATATGTTGGAAAATTGTTGTGTTGTACTTTCAAAATTGATTTCATGTAGTCTTTTCCCTTTCTTGTTTTGTTTATGTATGTTTGGGGATTGCAATACTACACTTATCCTTGGGGGGGATTGCAATACTACACTTATCCTTGGGAGGATTTGAGAGTCTTGGGGTGAATAGATTAGTTGGGAAAATCTTTTGTGTAGAATCTGGATGTACATAGACATCCTTCTAGCCTACTTGTGTTGCAAATTAGGGGTCATAAGAGTTATGAATTGTGCTCTATGAGATGAGCTAGTGTGTTGGGATTGAGCCTTGTGAAGGCATATTTTATTGAGAAGAAAGGACTTGTTTAAGTATGGCCTCTCCAAAATGTTGTTTCCACCTTCACCCATTGTTGGATCAAGTATGATCCTTTGTTCAATCCTTGGGCATAGGAGTATTTGTGTTGTTTTTAATTTTGTGTTGATCGACAACACAACTTCATTTTCTATATTTGTGCTTTATCTATGCTTATATAATTACAAGTCAGCTTGGGTCACAATGGAATTTAATGCTGCTAAAAAATTTAAAGATTGATGAAAAAGGGAGGTGCCTCATAGTAGGTTGTCCGAGTGAAGAGTCTGGATTCTCCTTGAGGGGATGTTGCTTTCAAAATGACTGGTGTAGAAACATAGGAGCATGAACTCCAATAACTCAACTCTTAACAAGTGCATTATATGAACTATTTTGTTGAAATAAATTTTCCCAATTCCGAAATCAATTTCATTTCATTTTATATCATTATGCGTTTCTTCTAGGATGAGCCTACAGGTGCTCCCAATTATACTATGGGGGATCCATTGATCTTAAATGGTCTAGTTGAAATGCTAAGGAACAAACAAGGGGAAAACTTTACTAGGATGGTGCAGGAGGTATGTTTGAATATTATATTTTATAGGTTTAATTATCTTATATTTTGTATTATATTATGTTAATTTATATTTGTGAAATGCAAGCCATCTCCAAAGTTGTTCCAACCCCTACCACATCTTTTAGTACATCTCATACTATGCCAATGGTAATATTTGATCTCCTTTTTTGTGCATTTAATTAACTTATTTCACCTTTTTATTTTTTTTAATATGACATTTCTATAGTAGCTCCACCAAGCCTGCAAGATATTTGTGCCTTGGAGGATATTTCAAGTTCAGATGTGTTATGCCCTCTACATCTAGATTGGATACACCTAAAGGGAATCCTATAGTAACTCCACCAAGCATGCAAGATCCAATTATGCCAGCTGATACACCCAATATAATGCAAAAGGTAAGATTCAATTATATGCTTGTGTGGGTTTGATTATGTTATTTACTATATTATACCACTTAAAGATTTCTATTTGTGCCTTGCAGGATATTTCAAGAAGACATGTTATGCCCTCTACATCTAGACTAGATACACCTAAAGGGAATCCTATAGTAACTTCACCAAGCATGCAAGATCCAATTATGCCAATTGATACACCCAATATAATGCAAAAGGTAAGATTCAATCATATGCTTGTGTGGGTTTGATTATGTTATTTACCATAATATACCACTTAAAGATTTATATTTGTGCTTTGTAGGATACTTCAAGAAGATATGTCATGCCCTCTACATCTAGACTGGATACATGTGTAGGGCATCCTATAGTAACTCCACCAAGCATGAAAGATCCAACTATGCCATTTGATACACCCAATATAATACAAAAGGTAAGATTCAATCATATGCATGTGTGGATTTGATTATGTTATTTACCATATTATACCACTTAAAGATTTATATTTGTGATTTGCAGGATAGTTCAAGAAGACGTGTCATGCCCTCTACATCTAGACTAGATAAACCTATAGGGCATCCTATAGTAACTCCACCAAGAATACAAGATCCAGTTATGCCATCTGAAACACCTAATATAATGAAAAAGGTAAGATTCAATCATATGCTTGTGTGGGTTTGATTATGTTATTTACCATATTATACCACTTAAGGATTCATATATGTGCTTTGCAGGATAGTTCAAGAAGATGTGTCATTCCCTCTATGCATCTACACTGGATACACTTGTAGGGCATCGTATAGTAACTCCACCAAGCATGAAAGATCCAATTTTTCCATCTGATACACCTAATATAATGCTAAAGATAAGATTCAATCATATGCTTGTGTGGGTTTGATTATGTTATTTACCATATTATACCACTTAAGGATTTATAATTGTGCTTTGCAGGATAGTTCAAGAAGACATGGCATGCCCTCTACATCTAGACCAGATACACCTGTAGGGCATCGTATAGTAACTCCACCCAGCATGGAAGATCCAATTTTGCCATTTGATACACCTAATATAGTGCTAAAGGTAGGATTTGTTAGGCCTTTTTTCTGTCATAGCAAAATCTTGTGAAATTGGCCTATTCCCTGCAATGTGTTTGTCAAATGTCCTACCTCGTGCTCTTTATTATTGTCACCTTGCTTCAGTCCAGGTCACATCTCCTAATTGACAAAGCCCAATAAAATTTTCAAGTCCTAAGGTCTGCAGGAAATTGTCAAAATTTGCCACAGTGTCAAAAACCCACAGTGTTTTCAAAAAACCCATGGTGTTTTCGATCCTTTACCGATAACCTGCATTGTTTTTGACCCTTTGTCTTCCAGCATTGTGCACCTATCTGTTGACGTGTCAGAAACTTTGTGTGTTTTCGATCTTCTTTCATCGAAAACATTGTGTGTTTTCGACCTCGTGCTAATTCCCTGTTTGCTGGCGTTCCCTCAACTGCGCAAGTGCGATGGATGGTGGGACCTGAATTTCTGAAGGCTCAGTAGGACTTGATAGTGTCAAAGGATCGATGGTTGGCGTAAGTTCTCATAGGATTTTTTAGAGCCATTAGATCTTACGCCAGCCATTGATGTTACTTTTTGTCAGGTGGCAGTTCGTCGGTGGGTCCTGTTTGCCAGGTAGTTCTTATGTGCCACGGTGATCTAAGTTGGTGAGTTTTCATTCATCTACATGGTGATGAATTGGTTTATGTCAGAGGTGCCTATGTTGAAAGATTTTAATCTAATGGTCGGCGTATGATCGCAAGGAATATTCCAAGCCTTTGCGATCATGCGCCATCCATCGGATTTTATTCTATTTTGCCAGGTTGCCTATTGTGCGAGCAGGACTGTATGCCATGTGGTGCTAGATGCTGTGTTCCTATTGGTCAACGTGGTTGTGCTCAGTGGGCTTGGTGTCAGAGGGGTGATAGATGGCATGTTCCTATTGGCTGTCACATGGCTGCATGTTAGACTTTTCTGACATGCGATCATGTGACCACTTGCCATCTGTCTGCGTGGGGCCCGTTGGTGGTTCCTGTTTGGTGGTCTGAGGTGATGATGTGGTGGCCTTTGATTGGCTATCACATGATCGCATAGCCCATTCTTTGGCTATGCTATCATGCGACTGGTCAACACGTGTCCATGGGGCCCAGTATGAGGTGGTAATGTGGTAGATCTTGTGGTTGGCGCGTGATCTCATGGGAGGTTTTGAGCCCATGCAATCATGCGCCCGTCGTTTGATTTTGTGGGCCTATTTGTGGATGGGTCAATGATCCCCATGCTATGTTTCGATCAGTTTCTGGTGTGCCAGGTGGAAAGGGGGTTTGTGGTGGGACCCATTTTTGCAGTGCCAAAGCATGCTTGACGTTCGGCAGTGAATGCTAATAGTTAGTCACATGTTCGTATAGCCTTTTTCAAGGCTATGTAATCATGTGACTGACATTTGTGTTATGACTTAGCAGTGGCGGTTGTAGTGAGGTTAAGGTCTATGGGTTGTCGCATGTTTGCATAGCCCGTCCCTGGGTTATGTGATCATGCAACAAACCGTCTGACGTCGCGGTTGCGG
Source organism: Chamaecyparis obtusa (assembly GCA_027943335.1). NCBI lineage: Eukaryota > Viridiplantae > Streptophyta > Pinopsida > Cupressales > Cupressaceae > Chamaecyparis > Chamaecyparis obtusa. The sequence goes on from BSBK01012027.1 coordinate 32,193, forward strand.
AGTTAGGGCAGGTCCACTATGCGGGTCTTGTCGGCGTGCTTGGTTTTGATTGGTCAGCAACTGGTGGTGGGGTCGAGAATTTCTATGGGTGGTCTGTGGTCGGCATTGCACAAATAAGAAGCTGCCATCACATGATCGCAAAGGTTAGTTTGGTTCCTTGCGATCATGCAACCAGACGTAACATGAAGCCCGGTTCCCTGTGGTGGTGAGGTTGGTAACCGCACAACTGTGCCACTGAGGGGAGATTGATCAGACGATGGCAATATAAAGTTGATGAAGGTTTAACTTTTAAATGTCAATTCACTACTGGTGCAGGGTGACCATTGCTTTCAAATTTGAATTCTTTCAAAGAGTTTTTATGACAGGAAGGATTGGTTTTAAATGTTTTAGCAGCCTGATTGGATTTGTTTGGTGGTTGCAATGTGGTCCAGAGGCCTGTTACTTGATTTGTAGAGACTTTTGTGCCGTATGAAAGAATATTTTATGCTCGACAGGTGTGCTTGCAGGTGGCTGATTTGACTGGTTTTCATGGTTCTTCCTAGTGTTTTGTACTGATTGTCATGATTGTTAGATTTGTTTGAGATCTCTTTCTCTAGGTTGCCTATTTCCTGCCCCTACAGTAAATTTCTTGGCTATCTCTGATTGGCTTGGTTGGTGAAGGCTATGCCCTAGCTGTCTGTAGCTTGTTGCAACCCGTTTTGGGTTCCCATGGCAGCTAGTGGTATAAAGTGTCAAATTTTTGACTTAGAGTGGGTTCTAAATTTTGTCAGTTGTAGTGAAAGGTTCTATTCTATAGATTTCCCCTTCTCATTGCATATAGGGTGTTTTGTTTCCATTTTTGGTTCAGAGAATACAGTGCACGTTGCGGCAGATTTGTCTTATGTATGAGGACTCAATTTATTCTTACTATCACCAAGCTATCTCCATTTGAATTCTGAATGCATTAATCATACATCCAGGGTGTTTGATTTGTCTATTTGCATTCCCTACGTGTTTTCAAGTGGAGTTATCTTCACAGAGGTAACTGGTTCAGGATTAGTGTTTATGCATGTATGAGCTGAGATATCAAGGATAGGTCATGTTTGTCTTCTAGTGGATGCTGGTTAATGTATTGTCCTTTCATAGGTCTCTTCTAAGGGGAGGGTCAAAATCCTTTGATGGATAATAGCATGCTTGAATGCACAGGTGGGTGTTAAGTTGAGGTTTGGTCATGGTGTGTGATTGATGTCAGGCATCAACACATTGAGCATATTGTGTTCTTGTTTCATAACTGTCTCTTGTAGTAGGGTGTTTGACTCTGTGGTCCATTGGAGAAGGCATTGGTCTATCAGAGACTTAGGGCATCTTAGGGGACCTTTCAATCCATTTAAAATCTTTTCCCTTTAGCTCCACCCTTTCCCTTTCTTGTTGTTAGGATAGGTCTCTAGCTTTCAGTCTCATTCCATGCAAGTAGAGCTATTGCATGAGATTTTCTGTCATTGGGGTACAGGATACCTATAGGAGATTGATTGCTATTCCACATTAATCTATCTGCAGGCCTTTGGTTTGTCATGAGGTGTCTTGAATGTGTAAATAAGGCAATACCCACCTGAGTGAATTGGGAGGTCAAAGAAGAAGGAGGATTTCTCTTTATCCTCATCAATTAGTTTGTTTTTCTTGTCAAGATTGAGTGCCTAACTAGTGTTTTAAGCCCAACTATTTGATTCAAGTTTGGTCCTACAAGAAAAAGAGCCAACAAGATGGCGAGTCCACTGGGGAAATGAAATAAGTTTACTGATAAGAGTATCCCAGAGTCTTGTTGTATTCAGTTTGGGGAAGAGTCTTATACGTTTTCCAATCTCAGAATTGCTTTTCAGATTTGCAAATGTGCTACCTAAATTTGCTAATTGATTTATGTGTGGCTTTGCTATGGGAGTGCTCAGAGTCTATTGGTGTTTCAGGATAGATCAGTAAAGTTTGTGTCCTCTGAAGAGAGGTGGCGACTCTATGCTAGAAAGAACCTAAATTTTGAAGTTTTATTGGGACTTCAGTCAGATAAGGAGAAGGCAACAACATTCAGTAGGATAATCCAGGTATTCTCCATCAAAATTTTATGTATATGCATGGTCCTAATCAAATGATTGTGTCATTAAAGGGATAGGACAAGTGTGAAGTATCTTAGAATAGCTAAGTCAGAGGTGGGAGTCATTGACAAGTGTTTTGATTCCCTATTTTTGATTTGCAAAGAATCAAGTGTAAAGGCACAGGGGTGTATATCAGTGATGAGTGTGCTTAGGGGTCCTATTGGTAGGGGTTATGCACCATTTTGTTATGATGGCATACCTAGTTTCCCTAATAAGATCCCTGATAAAATTAGGGGATACTTGCCTAAGTTTAATAGGAACCAGTATCAGTCAGCAAGAAAACATGTTCAAAGCTTTACTGACGTGATGAATGATTTTGAGGTTTTCCATGAAGACCTTTGGATGAAATTGTTTGTTCAAACTCTAGAGGGTGATGCTAGAGACTAGTTTTCTTTCCTGTCGGCATGTTCTATTTCATCTTGGAGTGAGATGCATTCGACCTTCATGGAGTAGTTTGGAGAAAGGGTAAGCATATCTGATTCTTATGATAAGCTTTTAAAGATTCATATTGAGAAAGATGAACTTGTCCCTTAGTTCAATATCAGATTTGCAAAAGTTTTGAATGAAATCCTTGAAGGTTATAGACCCAATGACCAAGTGTGTGTAAGTGTCTATTATGATGCATTTGATAAGAAAATGAATTACTTGTTGAGGGATAAAGAACCTAGGACATTACATCAGACATTTGTAACTGCAATGGATATTGAAAACAATTTGAAATATGGATTGACCAAAGGTCATTTCTCCATGAGTGCCTACCAGTATAACGAATATGAAAGAAAAGAAGAATGTAGTGCTAATACTGCTGTCCCAAATCAGTATATCAACACTTCTATTGTGGTTTGTAATCAGGTTGAGATGTCAAATCAGAATATGTGTATAAATGTTGTTGAGTCTTTTGCTACTAATGGGACATGTATTCAGGATGCTACAACAGTGAGATATATTCCAGACCTTGAAAGGATTGAGCAGTGCACTGGTGTTTTGAGTTGTGAATTAGCTACCGCAGTCAATCCTTGTGATATGGATTATAAATATAATGCTACTAATGTTCCTAGACATGAAATTGCTGCTTCTATGTCTCAGTCCTATGAAAATGAAGAGGCTGAAAGTTATGTCTCTAATGATGAGTTTGAAGTTGCTACATAAGGTAAGGAATATGATTCATTTGCATATCAGTCACAGTCAGAAGAACATAGTGCTAAAAGTGGTTACTCAAGTGAGGGTGATGAAGGCAGTGATGGAGAGGTGTCTTCATATGAGTCAGATGCAACATGGGAAGAAGAAAGTAATGATGGTGATGTTGATACAAATGATGAGAAAAGGGTTGACTGTGGGAGCATGGATGAGGTTGAGAATGAATTTCTTTCTGATGATATGTCACAGGGTTTCTCTCATGTTGCAGAGGTTTTTTCTTTGCAGTCTTCTATGTCAGTGGATGATAGCGATGCTGATTAAAAATTCTTAGAGGTTGAAGACTTGTGGGGAAATCCATGGGATGGTTCTTCTGATGAATACAACACTGATTGTTCATATGTTGATAGTAGTGATGGTGAGTCATGCTCTAGCTTAGATTTTGGATTCTCTTCTTCTTTTGAAGATGTGTATGATGATGGAAATAAAGACATATATAGTGTGGTTGCAAATGAGTTATTTGATGAGGACACTAGTGAGAACTAGTTGGAGCTTTGTCTAAATTACTATGAGAAACAATCCCATGTTGTCTCTAATCCACTATTTGAGGAATGTGCTCAGAGGATGGAATTTGTTGAGGATTACTCACCTTCTGCACTTAAAGCTTCACATACAGTTGATCTGGAGTCTCCCTCACCAATGAGGCCATTTGAAAGAAAGGTAATGCAGGATGAATGTTGCTCTGTTGATGAAGATGCATTACATTGGGACAATGTTTTTCTTCTGCCACCAAGTAGTGAGAATAATGGTGATAATCTAGTTCATGATGTTGATCATGTGAATCATGCTTGTGAGGATAAAGGTGTAATTTATCAAGAGAAATCAGACTTGATAAACCCGAGTAACCTGATATATGAGTATGTTTCAGTGGCCTTGGCTGAGGTAAGTGAAAGTGAGTATAGTTGATTTTCTTTTGATATGCAAGAATGCATTAAATATGAGCTGGATGATTGCAGCAAGGAAGAGTAGGTATCGGTTTCTTGTCCTCTTTCATATGTTTCAATCCATGATGATTTTGATGATGCATGTTTTCCAAATAGTGAGTTTGTGGGGGAACATGTGAAGGAAGACATTGGTGATGGTAAATCCAGAGTTGTTCTGCAGTCTGTGCTTAATAGTGATTTCTATCATCATGCATGTGGAAAAGGTTTCAAACCTTTGTTTGTTTTTGTGAGCAGAAACTAAGTTTTTGATAGAGGAAAAGGATGGCACTCCTTTGGCATCTAGATGTTGCTTCTATATATCCTGTATAATGGGGCCAAGATTCTTACATCATCAAGGATTTTAATGGTGATATTCAAGGGTTGCCAGTTCATGGACAATTCTTGAAGTAGTACTTCATTTGAAGTACCCTATTTTTCATGAACAGTAGTTAGGGTTGTACGTCTTGTAAATCTCTGTATATAAGTTGCTTTCCCCTGCCCTGTTTTGCCCTGGTCTATCAGTTTTTGGTCCTGTTGCTTGTCTTGCCCTGCTTGCTCCTTACTCTTTGAAATTTTTTCCTATTGGTGGTCTACTTTCCCAGAAATCTTGAATTCTCGCATGGGCACAAGTTACCCATCATCCCCAACCAGAGCCATTGTTAGGCCTTTTTTCTGTCATAGCAAAATCTTGTGAAATTGGCCTGTTCCTTGCAATGTGTTTGTCAAATGTCCTACCTCGTGCTCTCTATTGTTGTCCCCTTGCTTTAGTCTAGGTCCCATCTCCTAATTCACAAAGCTCGGTAAAATTTTCAAGTCCTAAGGTCTGCAGGAAATTGTCAAAATTTGCCACAGTGTCAAAAACCCAGAGTGTTTTCAAAAAACCCATGGTGTTTTCGATCCTTCACTGATAACCTATGTTATTTTTGACCCTTTGTCTTCCAGCTTTGTGCGCCTATCTGTTGACGTGTCAGAAACTTTGTTTATTTTTTATCTTCTTTCATCAAAAATATTATGTGTTTTCGACCTCACGCTAGTTCCCTGTTTGCTAGCATTCCCTCAACTGCGCAAGTGCGATGGATGGTGGGACCTGAATTTTTGAAGGCTCAGTGGGACCTGACAGTGTCAGAGGATCGATGGTTGGTGTAAGCTCTCATAGGATTTGTCAGAGCCATGAGATCTTACGCCAACCGTTGATGTTACTTTTTGTCAGGCGGTAGTTCGTTGGTGGGTCCTGTTTACCAAGTAGTTCTTATGTGCCACAGTGATCTGAGTTGCCAGGTTTTCATTCATCCGTGTGGTGATGACTTGGTTTATGTTAGAGGTTCCTGTGTTGAAAGCTTTTAATCTAATGGTCGGCGTATGATCGCAAGGAATATTCCAAGCATTTGCAATCATGCGCCATCCGTCGAATTTTACTCTATTTTGCCAGGTTGCCTGTTGTGCAAGTGGGACCATATGCCATGTGATGCTAGATGTTGTGTTCCTATTGGTCAACATGGTTGTGCTCAATGGGCCTCGGTGTTAGAGGGGTGAAAGATGGCATGTTCCTATTGGCTGTCGTATGGCCGCATGTTAGACTTTTCTGACATGCGATCATGCGACCGCTTGCCATCTATCTGCGTGGGGCCCGTTGGTGGTTGCTGTTTGGTGGGCTGAGGTGATGATGTGACAGCCTTTGGTTGGTTGTCACATGATCGCATAGCCCATTCTTTGGCTATGCGATCATGCGACTGATCGACACATGTCCTTAGGGCCCGGTATGAGGTGGTAGTGTGGCGCGTGCTGGGGTGACGTGGCAGATCCTTTGGTTGGCGCATGATCTCATGGGAGGTTTCGAGCCCATGCGATCATGCACCCACCGTTTGATTTTTTGGGCCTATTTGCAGATGGGTCAACAGCCCCCGTGCTGTGTTTCGATTGGTTGCTAGTGTGCTAGGTGCAAAGGGGCTTTGCAGTGGGACCCATTTTTGTAGTGCCCGAGCATGTTTGACGTTCGGCAGTGAATGCTAACGGTTAGTCGCATGTTCGCATAGCTTTTTTCAAGGCTATGCGATCATGCAACTGATGTTTACGTTAGGAGTTAGTGGTGGTGGTTGCGGTGAGGTTAAGGTCTGTGGGTTGTTGCATGTTTGCATAGTCCATCCCCGGGCTATGTGATCATTTGACAAACTGTCTAACGTCGCGGTTGTGGAGTTAGGGTGGGTCCACTGTGCGGGTCTTGCCGACGTGCTCAGTTTTGATTGGTCGGCAACTGGTGGTGGGGCCGAGGATTTCTGTGGGTGGTCTGCGGTCAGCATTACGTAGTTAAGAAGTTGTTGTCGCATGATCACAAGGGTTAGTTTGGTGCCTTACGATCATGTGACCAGATGTAACATGAAGCCCGGTTCCCTATGGCGGTGAGGTTGGTAACCGCGTGACTGCGCCACTGAAGATGAATGTTAAGATGTAAAGCCTGTGAGGGGAGATTGATCGGATGGAGGGGATATAAAGTTGATGAAGGTTTAACTTTTGACCATCGATTCACTGCTGGTGCAGGGTGACCGTTGCTTTCAAATTTGAATTCTTGCAAAGAGTTTTTAGGACAGGAAGGACTGGTTTTAAATGTTTTAGTGGCCTGATTGGATTTGTTTGGTGGTTGCAATGTGGTCCAGAGGCCTATTACTTGATTTGCAGAGACTTTTGTGCCGTATGAAGGACTATTTGGTGCTCAACAGGTGTGCTTGCAGGTGGCCGATTTGACTGGTTTTCATGGTTCTTCTTGGTGTTTTGTACTGATTGTCATGATTGTTAGATCTATTTGAGATCTCTTTCTCTAGGTTGCCTATTTCCTACCCCTGCAGTAAATTTCTTGGCTGTCTTTGATTGGCTTGGTTGGTGAAGGCTATGCCCTAGCTGTCTGTAGCTTATTGCAACCCATTTTGGGTTCCCATGGCAGCTAGTGGTATAAAGTGTCAAATTTTTTACTTAGAGTGGGTTCTGAATTTCATCAGTTCCAGTGAAAGGCTCTATTCTGCAGCTTTCCCCTTTTCTCTGCATATAGGGTGTTCTGTTTCCATTGTTGGTTCAGAGAATACAATGCATGCTACAACAGATTTGTCTTATGTATGAGGACTCAATTTATTCTTACTGTCACCAAGCTATCTCCATTTGAATTCTGAATGCATTAATCATACATCAAGGGTGTTTGATTTGTCTATTTGCATTACCTATGTGTTTGCAAGTGGAGTTATCTTCATAGAGGTAACTGGTTCAGGATTAGTGTTTATGCATGTATGAGCTGAGATATCAAGGAGAGGTCATGCTTGTCTTCCAGTGGATGCTGGTTAATGTATTGTCCTTTCATAGGTCTCTTCTAAGGCGAGGGTCAAAATCCTTTAATGGATAATAGCATGCTTGAATGCACAGGTGGGTGTTAAGTTGAGATTTTGTCATGGTGTGTGATTGATGTCAGGCATCAACACATTGAGCATATTGTGTTCTTGTTTCATAACTGTCTCTTGCAGTAGGGTGTTTGACTTTGTGGCCCATTGGAGAAGGCACTAGTTTATCAGAGACTTAGGGCATCTCAGGGGACCTTTCAATCCATTTAAAATCTTTTCCCTTCAGCTCCACCCTTTCCCTTTCTTGTTGTTAGGATAGGTCTCTAGCTTTCAGTCTCATTCCATGCAAGTAGGGCTATTGCATGAGATTTTCTATCATTGGGGTATAGGATACCTATAGGAGATTGATTGCTATTCCACATTAATTTGTCTGTAGGCCTTTGGTTTGTCATGAGGTGTCTTGAATGTGCAGATAAGGCAATACCCACCTGAGTGAATGTGAAGCTCAAAGAAGAAGGAGGATTTCTATTTATCCTCATCAATTGGTTTGTTTTTCTTGTCAAGCTTGAGTGCCTAACCAGTGTTTTAAGCCCAACTATTTGATTCAAGTTTGGTCCTGCAAGAAAAAGAGCCAAGAGGATTAAATCATATGCTTGTGTGGGTTTGATAATGTTATTTACCATATTATACCACTTAAGGATTTATATTTGTGCTTTGTATGATAGTTCAAGAAGATGTGTCATGCCCTCTACATCTAGACTGGATACACCTATATGGCATCATATACTAACTCCACCAAGCATGCAAGATCCAATTATTTCATCTGATACATTCAATATTATGCAAAAGGTAAGATTCAATCATATGTTTGTGTAGGTTTGATTATGTTATTTACCATATTATACCACTTAAAAATTTATATTTGTGCCTTGCAGGATATGTATGCTCCTTTTAGGAGTACAATGCAATTAATAAATAAGTCATCAAGTATGGGTTTAGCTAGAATTCTCCCACCAACACCTGAACATGTTGTCTTGAGGAATCTTATAGAATTACAATCTAGAACATCAAGGCTTCTACCGGACACTGTTGAAAATGTTGAATATAGGAAATAAATACTTAAACAAATTGAGTTGTGGGAGAGGACATTGTTGGGAAGTGAGGGGCTTACTTTAGATGAACATGTAAGATCATTTCAAAGTATTAATTTAGTACTCTTTTCCAATTCATTGATTTCATAATCTAGTTATGTCTATCATACTATGACTGATTTGATTGACTTGAATGTGATTTGATTTGTTCATTTGAATGTCTAACCTGTGTATACATTATTGAATAGAATTTATGTTATGTTATGTTATGTTTTATGATAGAATTTTTTCTGTTCTAATGTTGACCCACCTATTTGGATGAGATTCTACTAGCATTTAACTAAGGGTTGAGGGACAAAGTCCATTTTTTTTTAGAAAGTCACAAGTTTCTGAAGATGTTTTCATTGATATAAACAAAAATAAAATAAAAAATAAACTTTCAATCTTAATGTCCCATGAGTGAAGAAACGTGCATTTTCCTTGAGCCATATCGGTATATAGGTGTTCGCAAATGCCAACTTCAATCTTGTTTATGAGAGATTTGACTATGATTTCATTGTCATTGAATATCCTTGAGTTCCTTTGTTTCCACAATTTCCACATAATTTGTTCAGGAGTTGCGCTCTAAAGCCCCTGCCCATAAGGAGCCTTTGTGCAAGTGCAGCCAACAGCAAATAAAACTCATCAGGTCATTGGGAGTTGTGATGCAAGTAACTCTTCAGTAGAGCCTTATATTGCTATGCACAATAGTTTGTGTGCCCATTCTGCTACTGTGGATATCACAGAAGAGCATGTCAGGTACAGTCTAATTTAAGAATAGAATAGCATAGGTTATTTACAACATTTCAGTTAGCTTACTAGATGCATTCTCTGCTGATGTCTGTGTTTGAATGAGGAGCATGTATCCCATGCACCCTCTGAACTCATTTTTTATCTCATAACCATAACCACATCCACTTATCCAGCCATCTAGCAGATGCTCTCTCTTCCATTCGTTTAAATGTTACATTGCACTATATTACTCTCCAGCCCCTGTTTGGCTTCTTCAGGCTTTAGCATTTGAGTCTTTCTTCTAGACTTCTACAGCACCTCTTCCCACCATTCTCAGCAATCAGGTTGAAGAGAAGATTATACCTTTGACTGTGGACTGTATAGTTACAAGAATATCTACCATGGCAATACCTTTGACTGTTGAGTGTATAGTTACAAGATTATCTACCATGGAAAAAGTATTGCACAGCTCCTATTCATCAGTGGTGAGCAGAGCAGCGTGTTCAACCAAGAGCGAATAACATGAATCTTTAAAGGACTAAAACCATTGCAAACTTTCAAAAATGATTATCATGTGAAGACATGTGATGTCCAGAATCAACTACGTTGGATATTGTGTAGATATTTGTCATTGGTTCTGATTAGAGATGTTTGATGCATGTGAGAGGGTATTATTTAAAACTTTAATGAGGCCACAGTTCTTCATATGGAATGAAGTAAAAAATCATAACTAATAGAAAATTAACCTCCAAAGAAATTTTAATCTGTGGCTAAGAAACTGAGAATCCTGATACAAATCGCATAGTGGAGTTGTGGCTTGGATAATATTCTCAAGTTCTCTCTACAGCTACCTCGGTAAATGTTCTCAGGAATTGTGGGCTGCATTATTGCCTTGGAGGAATTTTAACTGAGGTCATGCACTTACCAATTTCCCCATTACCATTCTCCACTATATGTTAGATGTTGATTCAAATATGTGGAGTATGCGCCGCAGTAAGGCCAACATTTTCCGGATAATATCAGTATTGTCTGGACTTGTATCTATAGGCAAATGGTTAAATGATATACGCTATTGGAAGAATCCAATTACTACTATTTTTGTGCATATCACGTTCCTCATTTTTGTCTGCTATAGCCCAAAGTTATATTTTCAACAATTTTTGGGTACATGTGCCTGTTATGTCATAGGCTTTACTATTAAAACAGCTCGGCGCGCCGGCACTGCAAGTCCAATGCCTCAAGACTGCAGTCTACTGCCGCTTCCTAATTTGCCCACATCGGTTCTAAGAGCCTGCAACGTTGAAGGGAAAGGATACCATGCAAAATGAATGCAATGCGGAATGCATTCACACACAGTTGGGCAAGCTTTAATCATTCATTCATGAAATCCATTACACAAATAATGCAAAGCTCCGCTGGAAAGGGAATCCAGGTCGTCCAGTTACAAAAAAGGGTTAACAGAGTTAACCTATATACACAGAAAGTCTTCCCAAGACTTAAGAGATCCGACCCAGCAAGAAAGGAAGAAATGCGTCGCGAGCTAACACAGCTCCAGCAACACAGCAATGAGCCAAAATCCCATTCAGCTCTGCAACTAACTTCGATCTGCTTCGGCTCTAATGCTGTGACCTGCAGGGAAATATGAGCACCATCCGTCTAGCTCCAAATCTCCAAGGCAGCAAAGAATTCTATTCCCACAATAGAAATCCGCTATCAGTGACCTCCGCAACTAACAGCAGCAACCTTCAAAAGCTTCTCCCAAAAGCTAACAACCGCCTTCCAAAAACTAACATATGAAATATGAAGCCCAGCTTTATAATAATTCGAGCATGTTTGAAATCGCTGTCAGAAAAGAGCCGTTGCATCTCCAACGGCTGGGAAATAAATGAAGTAGATGGCCAAATGGCTCCAAAATGACATCCTGTCGCCGAGCCGCAATCTGCAATACTAATCATGACTTCGCTAGACATTTGAATCGCCCGCGTTTTGCTCTAACGGCCAGACATTCGATTAGACCATTTTGCATGTCAGACTGCCGCTGCAGTCAAATGATCACCTGCTCTGACTTACGTGCAAATCACGCCAAGTCTTAGCCACGTCCACCATTTAATGCAAGTAGTTGGAATCTTCAGTTCTGCAAACATAACTTGATCTCCAAGCAAGTCTTCCCTTGTCGTCTGCAACTATTGCATTGGCTCCCCATCATGAGCTGCAACAATACTGACACTACTGACATCCCACTGACAACACACCAGATCACCTCCGTCGGATCAGCTCAGATTCTAGCTCGACTCGGGTTGCAAGTCAGCTCGTGTTGATCGAGCTCGGCCAGATGACTCAGCTCAGGTGATCGCTCAGATCACCAATCCAAATCAGAAGTCGGCACCGCTCAAGATACAAACATAGAAAGGAATGCACCTGGGGTGAGTTGCATTGGGGCTCAACCGCTGGGGTCGTTACATCCTCCCCCACTTAAACTGGCGATGCCCCAGGCGCCGGTACACCTAGCCCAGAGGTGCACGAGAGGTCCCTTTTTGACATTTCATTCTAGGGGAGTTGAGTTCCTCTCAAGGAACTCCATAATCTTCTCTTCATCCTACCAAAGAGACTCGCCTTGCTCCCATGTGGCTTCATTCCAACTTGACCCTTCAAAGATCACAAGAAATTCTCTGAACACTCTTCTGCCACGACCCCGAGTCCGCATTGCAAGAACCTGCTCAATCTGCCGATTCGGATTGTCAAGGACATTGGCCGGCCCACGAACTGGGATATTACGCTCCAAGCAATCCAAGTCGGGATGATGCCGCCTTAGCAATGAAACATGAAAGATGGGGTGAACACAAAGATGCAAGGGCAGATTCAACTTGTAAGTGACTTGATTAATCCACTTGACAACTTCAAACGGTTCGTCCCAACGCCGAACCAGTGAGGCGCTCAATCCCGTTGGCACCTAAAATTGCCTCAGATCCATTTTAAGTAGCACTTTATCCCCCACGTTGAACTCTGCTCGTTTCCTATTCTGATCTGCATATCTCTTCATGCGGTCTCCAGCTCGAGTCAGGTGATACCTGGCCAGATCAACCTGCTCATTCCACTTTCGCATCAGATTGGCCACCTTGGCATCACTTCCTTGGTAGCCACTCATGACAGTGTGCGGTGTAAGTGGCTGTTGCCCCATTGCCAACTCAAAAGGGCTAAAGTTGGAAGACCCGCTCTTCTGAAGATTGTAACTAAACTACGCCGCGTCCAGTAGCCTTGGCCAATTGCCTTGGTCGGAATCCACAAAATGTCTTAGATAATCCTCCAAGACCGCATTTATTCGCTCAATTTGCCCGTCGGTCTGAGGATGATAGGCCGAGCTGATCAGAAGTCTAGTCCCAATCAACTTGAAGAGCTCGAACCAAAATCTTGAAGTGAATCTTAGGTCGCGATCTGAAACCATGCTAAGTGGTATACCCCAGTATTTTACCACATGTCTGAAGAAGAACTCAGCCGTCACCTCGGCTGTGCATGGTTGGGGACATGGCACGAAAATAGCATACTTGCTGAAGCGATCTACTACCACCATGATGCTGGTGAATCCGTCCATCAGAGGGAGCTGACTTATGAAGTCAAGACTGATGCTAGCCCATGGCCGCACTGGAACTGGCAAGGGTTGCAACAACCCACCCAGCCGCTCATTGACTGACTTGTCCTGCTGACATGTGAGACAAGATCTCACATAGTGTTCCACTTCGTCCCTCATACTTGGCCAGTAGAATCCTCTTTCCATAAGAGCCAAAGTTCGCTTCTGGCCTAGATGGCCAACCCAAACTGAGTCATGACATTCATGCATCAAATCCTTCCGAAGTTTCTTCCACTTCAGGACATAGAGGCGATCCTGGGCATAATAGAGAAACTCATCCCGCATGCAAAATCGCCTAGTTCGACCAGCTCGAACTTGCAAAATGATCTGATGGGCTTGTGAGTCATTTTCCAGGCCCTCCTTCACCTTGTCTCGGATTGCATCAGAAATCACGATCTGACTTGAAGTCTCACCAAGTGACTCCAACGCTCCCAGCTGTTTCTTTCGGCTTAAGGCATCGGCCACCACATTGTGCCGACCCGGATTGTATATGAGCTCAAAATTGAACTCTGCTAAGCAGTCTTACCACCGAGCTTGCTTAGGCGTTAACTTAGCTTGGGTCTTAAAATAAGTCGAGCTGACATTATCCATTTTCACCACAAACGGGACCCCTAGCAGGTAATGCCTCCACACCCGAAGATAATGCACCACTGCTGTCATTTCTTTCTCATGAGCCGAGTACCTCCGTTCTCAGTCATTCAGCTTCTGTGACTCAAATGCCATAGGATATCCGTCCTGCATCAGCACGCCTCTGATCACATAGTCTGATGCATCCGTTTGGACTTCAAAAGATTCATTGTATTTCGACAGAGACAGCACCGGTTCCTCGGTTAGTCTACTCTTAAGCAGCTCGAACGCCTCGATTTTCTTAGGCCCCCAAGTCCACCTCTTTTCCTTTTTGAGCAGATTAGTAAGAGGTGTCATGATCTTGGAATAACCTGTGACAAATTTTTAGTAGTAGTTAGCTAAACCCAAAAATTGTCTCACCTCATGCACGTTTTCGAGCAGCTCCCAATCTCTGATGGCAACTAGTTTCTCCGGATCAGGTCGGATGCAGCCATGACCTACAATATGACCAAGGAACGCCACCTCATCCTAGGCAAAAATGCACTTTTCCTTCTTCACAAAAAGGTCATGCGTCCGGAGTAGACTGAACACCTCTGCGAGATGCTCCTCATGTTCAGCAAGTGATCTGCTATAGATCAGAATGTCATCCAAGTAGACAACAACACATCGATCTAGCAAGGGGTGAAATACATCAATCATGAGTGTGCTGAAAGTAGCCGGCGCATTCGTCAACCCAAATGGCATGACCAGGAACTCAAACGATCCATACCATGTTGCAATGGTCATTTTCTCTTCATCTCCCTCAGCAACTCGAATCTGGTAGTATCCTTGCCTCAGATCCAACTTGGTGAAGACCCGTGCCTCCACAAGTCGATCGAAGCTATCTGTAATTAGAGGAAGCAGATACTTGTTCTTGATGGTCAACTTGTTGAGAGCTCGGTAATCAACACAAAGTCGCATCGACCTGTCTTTCTTCCTCTAAAACAAAATATCAGTTGCATAGGGGGACCTAGATGGACGAAGGTAACCCGCCTCCATGAGCTCAGCCAACTGCTTCCTCAACTCGGCCATTTCAGGACTTGAGAGGCGATATGGTGCCTTGGCTGGCGGCCTAGCTCCTACTTTCAGCTCGATTCGATGATCAACATAGCACCTAGGGGGTAACTCAGCTGGAAGTCACTCCGGCATGACATCCGCATACTCGCGCAGCACGTCCTCAACAGCCTCCGGGTTTGACGAGCTGGATGACTCCTCATCATCCCAGCCTCCGAGTAGAACGGCTAGAAACATGTCGTCTCCCTTCTTTCTCACCCTCTTTACCGCAACAGCACTGAGACTTGGCTCCAACTGCGCATGACTCACTGTCAGCACAAGGCAAACATTAGAACGCACCCGAGGTGAGGTGCAATCACGGCGGATGCTTGCCTTAGAAAATCCTGCCCCAGGATTAAGTCGAAGTCATCCATTTGAATCACCACCAAGTCAATTCATCCTTGCCAGTTTCCAACTCGCAGCAAGGCCCCATGAACAGCTCCACTCACCTTCCAAGAAGGCGCGGACACTGCCTTGAAATCTGACTCTGCTGGTTCAATTTTCAACCCAAGTGATTTGGCTCGACCCAAAGCCATGTAATTATGAGTGGCACCTGAATCCATCATGGTGAAGACTTTCTTACTCCCAAAAGTCATCTCCATGAAACACAAGTCATAATGACTTACCGAGCTAGACAAAGCGCTGGGTGATCCCTTTTCTTGCAGTGAGCTGATCTGCTGCAAAACACCCATCTCCAGCATCTTCTTTTCCTCAGCTCGAACCGCATTGATTCTGACTCGATCTGGGCATTCACGGGCAAAATGACCTGGCTGGCCACAAATGAAACAGGAGCGATCTCGCTCTACTTTCTTGTCCTTAGCCGCCGCGGGTTCCTTGGGCTTTTTGATAGAATGACCTCCATTCTTCTTTGGCTTTGGCTTGGACTTCTCTTCTTTCTGGGTGGCAGACTACTGATCTGGCTTGGGTCAGAAATGCCTCGGCCGCTTTCGTCCTTCGAAATGAGCCCCTGTGAAACCCTTAGTCGCATCCCCTTTGTAATCTAACAGCCCGTCCGCCACCGCAATCACCTCGGCAAGGGTTTGGACCTTCTGACGCCTGAGCTCATCCGCTGCCCACGGCTGGAGATTCCTCATAAAGAGGTATAACTTCTCAAATTCATTCAGCTTAGTGCATTCCAAGTCGAGTGACTGGAATGCCTGCACATAGTCACGCAACTTCCTAGAGTGTTTTAGCTCGTCAAAACGAGCTCGGGTCACCCAATCTGAGTTACCCGACTGGAACTGATTTTGCAGTGCAGTCTTCAAATCTGCCGAAGTCTTAATAGACTCCACAGCTTTGCCTGCACATTCATCAACTAGATGAGTCCGCCACCACAGCTTAGTGCTTCCGGTGAAACAAGACCCCACCTTCCTGATTTGTGCTTCATCGCTTAGCTCCGGTGAGTTGGCTAGAAACTCCTTCACATCCCAGAAGAAATTGTCTAGGGCTTTATCATCTCGGTTCCCATCATAAGTCCTGAGCTGACTAACAGGCTTTAACCCCTGTGTCCCACCTTGCAACAGTGAATTAATTAGCGCTTGGCCATCTTTAAGAAACTTCAGCTCCTCTCGCAGTGCGTCCACTGAATCACGAAGATTGGAGAGATCTTCTTGGACCACTGTGTACCCCGCTTCAAGACTTGTGATCTCCTCAGGGAAATCTGACGCCTCAAACAGCGAAATCCGCTCATCCAAATTCTTGAGCCAGTCTCGCGTCCTAGGGTTATGAGTTTGCAAACCCCGTCTGCTTCTCACTCCATCATTCCCACCTTGATCTTCACCGCCTGACTCTTCAGGATCCGCCATGAAAATCGCTCAACTTGCACAACTTTAGAATGAAAGTGGCTCTGATACCACGTGTCACAGGCTTTACTATTAAAATAGCTCGGCCCGCCGGCACTGCAATTCCAATGCCTCAAGACTGCAGTCTACCGCCGCTTCCTGATTTGCCCACATCGGTTCTAAGAGCCTGCAACATTGAAGGGAAAGGATACCATGCAAAATGAATGCAATGCAGAACGCATTCACACATAGTTGGGCAAGCTTTAATCATTCATTCATGAAATCCGTTACACAAATAATGCAAAGCTCCACTGGAAAGGGAATCCAGGTCACCCAGTTACAATAAAGGGTTAACAGAGTTAACCTATATACACAGAAAGTCTTCCCAAGACTTAAGAGATCCGACCCAGCAAGAAAGGAAGAAATGCGTCGCGAGCTAACACAGCTCCAGCAACACAGCAATGAGCCAAAATCCCGTTCGACTCTGCAACTAACTTCGATCTGCTTCGGCTCTAATGCTATGACCTGCAGGGAAATATGAGCACCATCTGTCTAGCTCCAAATCTCCAAGGCAGCAAAGAAGTCTATTCCCACAATAGAAATCCGCTATCAGTGACCTCCGCAACTAACAGCAGAAACCTTCAAAAGCTTCTCCCAAAAGCTAACAACCACCTTCCAAAAACTAACATATGAAATATGAAGCCCAGCTTTATAATAATTCAAGCATGTTTGAAATCGCTGTCAGAAAAGAGCCGTTGCATCTCCAACAGTTGGGAAATAAATGAAGTAGATGGCCAAACGGCTCCAAAATGACATCCTGTCACCGTGCCACAATCTGCAGTACTAATCATGACTTCGCCAGACATTTGAATCGCCCGCATTTTGCTCTAACGGCCAGACATTCGATTAGACCGTTCTGCATGTCAGACTGCCGCTGCAGTCAAATGATCACCTGCTCTGACTTGCGTGCAAATCACGCCAAGTCTCAGCCGCGTCCACCATTTAATGCAAGTAGTTGGAATCTTTAGTTTTGCAAACATAACTTGATCTCCAAGAAAGTCTTCCCTTGTCGTCTGCAACTGTCGCATTGGCTCCCCATCATGAGCTGCAACAATACTGACACTACTGACATCCCACTGACAACACGTCAGATCACCTCTGTTGGATCGGCTCGGATTCTAGCTCGACTCGGGTTGCAAGTCAGCTCGTGTTGATCGAGCTCAGCCAGACGACTCGGCTCAGGTGATCGCTCAGATCACCGATCCAAATCGAAAGTCGGCACCGCTCAAGATACAAACACGGAAAGGAATGCAACTGGGACGAGTTGCATTGGGGCTCAACCGCTGGGGTCGTTACATGTTAGGCATTTGGAATTACAGATTTCGACCTCAGAATCCATCCCTTATGGATATTCGTCTATCTCAGGCTGATGTTGTTAGTCCAGATGAGCGGGATGGAGAATTTCATACATTTCCCACTTCCAGAAATGCTGAAATTGTGAGGATGCGCTATGACAGGTTGAGAAGTGTTTCAGGTAGGATTTTAACTGTATATGGATATTTCGCCACTCAAGGAGAAAGGTTCCAGTTCCTTTTGAGTTGGAGAGATCCTCGAGCTACAACTATATTTATGACCTTTTGCTTACTAGCTTTTGTAGTTACCTGTGTTACCCCTTTCCAAGTAGTGGCAGTGCTTGTTGGTGTGTACCTGCTAAGGCATCCAAGATATCACAACAAGCTTCCTTCGTTTCCAATCAACTTCCTCAGGAGGTTGCCTGTACAAACTGACAGCATGTTGTAACAAGGTTTCTACTGATCCCTCAAAAGAATGTATGTTTCTTATTTGCTTTCTTTGGCTTATCCGCTTCCATATCATAGATTGAATAGTTATGGATGCAATTGGATAATCTTTTGCAACTACAAATTGCACTGATAACTATGAGCCTGATTTGACAAGGGGTGACTCTATTTTTGCAAAAGTCAGATCTTTAAGACAATTATGGTTCAGGATAGAATGTTAATCATTGCATTTGGTTTCAAAAAATTTCCTTAGCTACACTATGATAATGGTCATGTTATCACAGCCTTCCCCCAAGGATATAGTTGGAGCAAGACATCTGTCAAGCACCTTCTCAAACACTGCTGAGAGATTATTCTCTTGTAAATTGTTAAGAAAATTACTAATCAAAACATTGTAACTAGCAACATTATACACAACTAAATTCCCACCCACTATGCCAACATTCAATCACATGCAAACAACTCTTTTACATGCCATGCACAACACATAACCAACATCTGAAATAGCTGACATGAATATAAATTCCCACCCACTATGCCAACATTCAATCACATGCAAACAACTCTTTTACATGCCATGCACAACACAGAACCAACATCTGAAATAGCTGACATGAATACTTAGGGTTACTGGTGTAGACAAAGCTTATGTTGCAATACACAGATATGATGGTATGACTCTATTTCCGATTGGAAGAGAGAACAATTATTTTATAATTGAACTTAATACTTTTTAAAATTTTAATCACTCACTGATTTGATGTGTTCATGTATGAAGTCAACAGCTTGTTGACTAGACATGACGTCCCTGGCAGAAATAACACAATAGAATTAGCATCGCAGCTAGGACAATGCTTGTTGGTCAAAAATGTTTGCTCACATTATCAGAGTACAAAAGATGAAAGCTTAAATAATAAATAAATATATTTGTTTACAGACTAGTGCTTTTCAAATGATGAAACAGAGAAGCACTTCCTCAAGTAATTGTACACTTACAACCAAGGAAAATGTTATCTCTAGAATCTTAATCCTTTATGTCATTTGTAAGGACATTTGCAAAACCTCTCAAACACAAAATAAGAAAATCTACATATAAAGAAAACTTCAATTTTTGAGAACATGCAATGGTAAAGTTGTTTAACTTAAAAAAATTGAAAAATATCAAACTTACCCGCTATAGTTTTTTTTATTTTAATTCATTTAGTTCAAGTGTTGATATCTATAAGTATTTAAATATTTTGGACAATAAATCAGTTCTTGGGTTGTTAATTATAGTGTTTCTGTTATACACTAAGTTTGCACCCTTGTTTCAAGCTCTCGTAGTCTTGATAACCTAGTATAACATGAGAATCATCTCTAGGTTGTGGGACTTTTGCTAACTGAGATGAGACCTCCAGGTTCTAGGCTGGTTCCTCTTAGATAATCACCTTAATTTGCTTCTAGACATGAAAAGTAAAACTTTGGAGGGAAAGGGATAGAAGGGATGCTTGAAAGGGAAATGACTGAAAGCAAACTACCTACTAGGTGATGCACCAAAATTAGGGTTTGGATCTCAGTATAGAAGAATGAAATCAATGAATGGCTTAGGTCTAGTAGGTCACGACTTACTGAATAGGCTTGCATAAGTATTTCATAGAAGGGTTTGAACATAAGACATAATTTATGACCTGCAAGCAGACATTCAGTTCTGCAACTCAGTGTAGGATTGAGACAAGACTGTTAGGGGCCTGAAGTATACCCACAAAAGCATCTAAATTAGATCAAACAACAATAACACACAAAATTGCAGAAAGCAAGAGGGATCATGAACCCTAAGACATCACCGAAAAAATATCATATGCTTTAATCCAATAAGTGTAATACCCTAAAAATGGGCTATAAGTTCATTAATCTCCTACATCTTCAATTCGAACGAAATCGACATCAAAGTCCTAACCTAAGGCACATCTAAACATCATCGAATCATAATTGATTATCTTAAATTCTGCATCGGGGAATATTCCTAGTAATATTCCTAATTATCTTAATTATCTTTAATTTTATAATTATTTGGCAATAAATTACATTTATCCTAAAATTTGATTAATTGAATATTTTCATATTTAATTAATTAGATTTAATATTTGCCACTTAATTATGTAATTAAATTTAATTCTATCTATTATTAATTGTATTATTTAATTTTGACAATAAATCAAAATTCCTATCTTTAATTGATTAAATTCTTATTTAATTAATTAAAGCATGTTGTCATTATTTAATAGTATAATTTTTAATAAAAGTTTGAATAAATAGTTAATTAACCCATAAATTAATGATTTATTTTTAAAAATCAGTTGAGTTGAGGATAAATCACTTTATTTATTTATTTAATTCTTAATTATTATGCATATTCAAAAGAAACAGTTAAACTCCAAATCAGAAAATCAATGCAAGTTATTGACTTTTTGGAACTCAACACCCTTTTGGAGTTCAAAAAGCTGATCTAAACTCTAATTTGAGTTAAAAAGCTATTTTTGCATATTTTTGCATGATTTTGAGAATTAACTATCTTTTATGATCAGATAACTCAAAAATCAAGATGAGTTAATTTGAGTGATTTATGGCTTTTATTCATGCACCTCCAAAGCCCTGGATTTCTATAAATTAAGGCTTTAGCTCTTCACAAATCATCTCATATTTTGCACAATCACGCTGAAGAATTGGAATTGAAGAATCAAAGCTCTAGCGAATCGACATCTTTGTGAGATCAATCTTATTTTTGCATTCATATTACATATCATTTCTAGATTAGCATAGCATATCAGTTTTCAATAGCATTCATATCATATCAGTTTTTATCATTCTTATTGCATAGAAAATATCAAAAATATAGATTAATTGCATTCAATTTCATATCCATCTTTTGCATTAAAATCCTTCATTTAGGTGTCGTCTAGGTCACTGATCTCGATAATAATCTGAGAACATTAATCTCGCACCTATTAGAAGGCAGTAAATCGCTTGGTTAGATTAGATTTCAATTTTGCACGATTTTGATTATCACTAACCTCTAATGTTTTACTGAGTGTTGTGTCTACAGATCAGGTACAATTTTCACACACACAATAAGAGATAATTCAAACAAGGAAGCAGAGGGACATGAAGGATTGTCACAAAATACCTCTACAATATTTTAATTATCAATGAGAGAAATACAACTGTATAAGCCAGAGGGTAGAGATGATACCAGAGATGACCCTTAAGAAAAGGTGAATTTCTTCTACAAATTGTCCAACTTTGAGCACTAAGGCTCCAAAAAAGAACTATATACATCTCTTGCATGTAGGCAGGAATCAAAACCTAACTAGGGTTACAGAAGATTACAATAAAATATCAAACCCTAGGCGTCCTTCAGATCATCAATGCCTTTCTGCAACATTATGGCCAATCAGATACTTGTTTTCATGCCCATCCTTGTAATGGAATCAATCTGTAGATGAGCGACCTAGATCCGTCTACCCACCTGCAGCTCCACTAAGCCATGAAGGCTCCAAATCTGATCATATTTTCCTGTGAGAGGTACTGCTTGAAAAGGTGGCACCAACTCTTTCTAGCACTTCTTGCTGTGAAAACGTGGCAAAGGACCCTACAACGCCAGCCAACAGTCACTTCTATCACCCTCTCAACCACAACCATCCTGAGAATCAATTCCTGCACTAATCGATGTCATGCATGGCCAAAAGAACGCAAAACTGTAGCAAAACAAGTAGAAAGCATTCAAAAGTTTGAAATATAATGGCTAGCAAAAAAATTTAAAATGTAACTGTTGATAAAATCTCTCTCGGCAAATGAAGGGCCTAGATGTGCCCTTTAAAATAGTCTAAAACCCTTCTGACAAGTCAAACACCACCTCAGCAGTCAGCGACCAATCAGGAGCGAGAAAATCAGCATCTCTAATAGATCTTGGACCCACGTCCCTGAGAACACCATCGAACGGCTGTCGCTATACCGCTGCGATAACGATCAAGCACTTTGGATCCCCGGTATAACGACAACCGCAAGATCTGATCGCATGTTAACTTTTTTAGAAACCCCAGACCCCACGGGCCCACTGACATCGGTCATGTAGCATACCAATCAACCAATCAAACTGTGCCATTTCGGATACACATTGCATACCTACTGACATCGGACCCACCTGACAGAGCCCAGAGATAAACCAAGATCCAAGACTGTCTCATGATCGCGAGCCTTGACACAAACCCTTGTGAACAAATGCCAACTGTCGATCTTCTACAGATGTCAAAGCCTCTGACTGCCGAAAGCAGTTGGTCCTACTGACAAGAGATGACTCATTAGCACGTGGACCAATGAGAAGCCATCATTGATGTACACGTAGCAGTGGACCCGCTAGGCATGAAGCGCTGACGAAAAAGGAAAATCGACGGTTGTCATAAGATTGCAAGCCTCTGACAAATGCTATGAGATCTTAAGACAACCATTGATCTCACTAACTGGGACCCCACTTATCACTTAACCCCGAAGGTTTAGCGAACACATGACCAAAGGAAACTCACTCAGTCACTAAATAGAACTCTTAACCTTGGTTAAGTCTGTAGAATATGTGAGCAAGACATTCACAGAATCACCGAGTGTTTAGTCCAACATGGGGTTCAGTTAGCGAATGCCCGACTGAAGGCAATCCATGGAATCACTGAATACTTAGAAGCACCGCCATTTTTATCTTGCAACTAAGAGAAACACTGCAGTTGCATAGTTGGGGAATGAAAGGTCCAACCCACTGAGGAATAGGAGAACTTGTGACTAAAAGGAAAGAATTACGCTCATGGGTTTTGGGACCTTTAAGTGACCGGGAATAAAGTAACATGAAAATATAACAAGGCTAAAGGGTTTTGTAGGGTAACAGCTAGTTTTTCAAATATTTGAACTATAGACTAGGGAATTGAAAAGATTACAGAGGCCAGGAAAAATCAGATAAATTCATGAAAATTTTAGGAATGCCTAGCAAGGTGACAACAGAGACCTCTAGATGGATTTTGGCCAAATTTGCATGGATATGAATATTAGGGTAATAGTTTCTATGGATCATGTGTTGTTAATTATAAGTTCTATGTATTATATGGTTCATTTGTTTTAATGTTATACAAATGGGCGATTCTTGGTTCCCAGGCTTTAAATGGTAAGAAAATGTTTCCAAAACTAGGATGAAACTAAGTTTCTTGCTTGCGGTTCAGGGTTTCATGGAGTTATAATGGACTTAAATGATTTAGACCCAAAGAGAGATGGCATTGTATCCTCCACTATACAAAGATGAAATGTTTGTGTTAGAATAAGTACTTTATTTTATCTCTTTTAGGTTTTATCATATTGTGTTCTCCTAGACTTGACCCAGGTTTTTTTGAATGCCCTCAGTAAATTACTTAGAATAGAATTATCCAAGAAAAAACATATTGCTTTTTGAATTCCAAAAAACTATGTGTGAAGAAAAATAATGCTCCAAAAAAATGGCATACCAAATCCCATCACATGCCATGACAACAAATTTATCATCTTCACAAAGTTCCACCTGCAATAGAAGGCAACACAAAATTAGCTTAAGGCTAGCATTTTTATGTCAGAGCTTTTCAAAGGTGATTCACAACTAATTTTGTTTTGTATTCTCTAGGATTGATAGTATTTGTTTTTACAATATTATGATAAATGTGCCTTTGTGCAATATTATGATAAAGTATTCGTAATTGTAGTTGGTTTTTGAATCTGTTTTCATTATGTACATTGTTGGGTGATGTGTTTCTCATGAATTCATTATGGTTTTCTTTTTCCAATATTTTTTATCTATTTTTGTTTCTCCTTTCAAAAAGGTTTTCTTCATTACCAAATCATTTTGGGTTGAGGTATATTATGCACCTTGGTTTCATTCTTCAGTGTTACAATAACTGTTGTGGCAACTTCTCTAGCATTTTTTGATTTCTCCAATTGCTAATTTGTTAAATATCTTCTTAGTTTATTGTTTTCATAATTATACTTGTAATTTCTTGAATTAGATGAATATCGTTTAATTATTTTAAGCATGAGCCACAGCTTGTTTTAGTATTGTAAATCAAAATATTTTTGATTTATAGGTTGTTAATTCATTTTGTTGGTTTCATATTTGAAATTTAAGATAATTTATTTAAAAATTAAAATATTTTCATATTTTAGCTAGGTTTTTAACAATTTCAGAATCTTAATGTAACTACAGGGAGCAAATGAAAAAGAAATTGATGAACCTATAGGGGAATCTACCTCAACACCTACAACATCGACAGTTTCCTTAGTGACTACAAAAGGGACACAAGAGGTGACAATCTTGCTCTCCTTAGAACGTGATATCTTGAAGGATGAAATGGATATGAAATTATTTCACTTTATTTATTCTCATGCAGAGCAGTTGTTTGCATTCAAATGGATTGGAGGAAGCAAGGAAATGCTAAGAAAGATGAAATTTTTAAAGATGTTATAACAACATTTGGAGATCCTAGTTTTGATAAGGAAAATATTGTGGATTTTGCACAGAAATAAATTCATTCTAAATGTGATAATTTGAGGTCCAAGCTAACAAAAGATTTAAGCTATCCACATCCAGCTTGGATCATAGACCAAGCAACATGGGATGAACTCATAAAAGATGCCAAGTTTAAGAGAAAAGTACATAATAATTCAAATTATAGACCATTTGCACGAGGATGATGTAAAAAATGCCTTCGAGACAACAAAATCAAGTATTGGATCACATAAATTAGGATCTGGTGGGTACAATAGCATTCGTGGTCACTTGGTAAGTTAATATTTCCATCTTTAGTATTTTCTACTTCATAAAAAAAGTCATGTCAAACTTATGAGTTGATTGTATCTTATGAGTCACTATACCTTATAAATTTGGTTATATTTATTTATGTAGGTTCACCAATTTCTAAAGGAACCATCAGAGGAGGACCTCAAATTTTCTTTACTACGTGGTTCCCAAGGCCTTAGATGACACATGTTGGATCGAGGGGAGATGTTAGTCATTGGTCATGAAAATGAGGTAAGTTCTTTATAATATTCAATAACTTATGCAATAATTTAATTAGAAGTATTATGTTAGTTTGATAAGTTAAATTTTGTTGTATAGGAAGCCCAACAATCAGACTCATGAGGTGGTGAGAATGAAGAGGAGCTAGAGGAACATGATCAATTGTTTATTACACACAATGATTCAACTGTCATTGTAGAACCTCAACAAGAAACCATCCTTGAATTTTAGCAAGCTGAGAACCAGAATAATGAAGAGGGTGTTCAATATTATGGACAAAATACATCCGTAATTAGAATAGTGCCTTGTAGAAAGAGGACACAAGGAAGAGGATGGGTGGAATATAATGTTGAATTTAAAAATGAGGTATGTAATAACAAGTTACTAGAGTATACAGTTTTTTGAAAGGTTCATGACACCTTCAACTTGAAGACAATCTTTATGTTTGTTGTTACATCATTGTTTTCTCATGGTTCCACAACTAGATTTAGAGAAGTTTCTAGTTTAGTGCTCCCTTGGAAATATCACTATAAAAAGCTTGAGCAGCCAGATGCTCATCCCACAAGGAATACTTGGGGTAGGGCCAAGGAGTATATACTTGCAACTGACACACATCCTTAGGAATTGCACCATAGTATACCACCTCTCCTAGAAGGGAACCACTATAGGGAATCACATAAGTCTTTGGTTGAAACCCATTTGTTGGAATCCCATTTGCTGATGATTCAAGAAATCCAACTATTCTATGTAAATAAATTTATTGATCACGAAATGTGTGTTCTCCACTTTTGAAGTGGCTAACATTAACTTACTCTAGCCTATGTTTGATCTTCCCATAACACTCTAGGTTTAGCCTCTGAAACTCAGCCTACCATGAAATACGTGCCAAGAATTTTTGATTTACAATTCTTCTTGAGCTTAATTGATCAAATTTTTGCCTCACAAGGGCATGAAATCTCTTAGGGAGGTTAAGTGGGAAATGATGAGAAGTAGTTGACATGCTTGTTGTCTTTTCCTTGGCTATCTTCTCTTCTCTTCTCTTCTCCCACCAAGATCTGATTTCAATCCAACTATGTTTCTTCTTATAACCCACATCTCAGACCCTTTTTCAAATTTATCTATGTATCTCTCTCTTCATCGCACAATCTTGTAATGTTTCTTGTAATCTACACATTAAACCCTTTCACATTTACTCATCCATCTTGTAATCAATATTTCTAGATCGTAACTAACTTTGGAAGTTAAGATCTAGGGGAATTGGTTTCTTGAATTTATTGTTTAAATTGTTTGAATTTGATTCGTTACATATTTTGACCATTCAAGCCCTTTATTATTTATAATAATAAACTAAAAAATTGAGGCTTCCGTACCATAAATAGATCTGAAGCTAATAAATGATAGATAACACTTAGTTGTAAATTTTTTGAGCTCTTGCATGGATGGAATATAGCGGAAGTTGCTAAAACTATCTAGTAACAAAAACAACTGAAGCAAAAAATAATATCTAATCTACCATTGCAAAATCAATTTTATTGGTCACAATACAAAAATAGATACAAGACTCTTGAGAGTTCATCTATATCTGACATCTAAATTGCAATACAAAAACACATTTATAGGCAAGAGCACAGTGGCAGTGCCTGTGCAATGATGATTAAAATTTAATCTTGAAGGTGCTAAATCTCTTGTATTCGGTGAATAGAGGTGGTGGATGTTGGCAATCCTACGGTGGAAAATTGGGTATTCAACAAGAGATGGACATGTACCATGTCAATCAGATTCTTGCATCCTTTCATGAGAGAAATTAAATGGTTATTCTTATGGTATATAGTGCAAGAGTACCAATTACTATTTATGTTTGATTTATCTTTACTTCCTTGTTTATCCAATTGCTTAGTTATTAATTTTTGGCTTTCCAGTTTTGATGTGCTATTTTTTTGTGGCTTGTGCCCAGTTTGCCCCATCCTCCTATAGGAAGCATCCTATTCTCTACTTTGCTTGATTCTGGAACACAATGGATTTCATCACCTTTCTGTACCATGGATGGTCTGGGTTCTCTGCATCATGTCTAGTCCTTGTCCCATTTCAAAGCCTGTTGTTGCCCAATTTTTGAAACTACCCAAAATTTAAATTTTCTCGCTCACTCCTACCATTTAAGACATGAAGATTGATGAGGCAGGCTCATTTTTAATTATCTAAGATAGTTTAGAAAAGTCTTTAGAATCTACTATAATGTCAGGTTTTGGCCACTTTCCTAAATCAAACATGAAATCCCAAATATCTCCTGATTCCTTGACAATAAAGAAATGGAATTAATAGGGTTTCAAGTCCAAAGTAGTTAGATCATCAACATTTTCATTAAGAGGTGGAGTAGTATTGGGATGTGTGACCTCTTGGGAAGTTCCATGCTTCACCTATGTGAGCATCACCTAGATGCAATGACTGCTAAGTATTCCATTCATTCTCACGAGAGATGGGTTCTTGTGGAGGAAGTCAATTATGTCTTTTGGTTGAGCTTCTTTCAAACTAATGATACATCCCATCCATGCTGCATTACTATAGTTTTCTGGAATTGTGAAATGAAAAAGCTAATGATACATTACAGGTTGTTTTCTCTATTGATAAGGTTTACATATATGAGCAACATCATTTTATTAGTTATGTTATATTCTTACACTTGTTTTTTATTTTTCAGGCTATTGGAGAAACATGAAGAATACAAGATACTTCTTGTTCAAATGAAAAATATTGTTGGGCAATAACATCTGCTATGTCTTTTTCTTCATATGGCATGCTAAAACCACTACAACTCCAACATGTTGAAAATGCAACACTTTTGGGCATCTTAAAAATATGTAGTTAAATTAAGTAACTTTCATGCTACACCACTGAACTTGGTGGAAATGTATAGTGTGGAGGAGTTTTTAAATAGTTATTAATAAGGCTGCAATGTTTGGTAAATCAGTGTCATAGTGCATGGAAAATTAGTGTCAATATTTAGTAATGTTTAATGTCATATTGATGATATGCTCATTTTGTTGTGGAGTAACTCCCAATCATTTTGTAAGACAACATTGAGAATAAATATAATAAAATGGTATTTCTCATTTCTACTGAAGTTAGTTTGTGCTACTTATTTGACCATTTTTGCAAGAATAAAATATTGGAAATAATTATAGTGAATGCTATTTGGTAACATTGAAATTAAAAGTAAATGTAAGACCCTCCTATCTCAAGGTGCTTTCTGGCAAATTGGAAATGGGAGATCTACCAAATTTTGGAATGACCACTGGATTGTGAACCAACCTAATCTAGGCTACAGATTCAAACCTATTATGGACTACCTCAGACCTATCTTGGGTAACCGGGTCTCCAACTATATCACTGGTAGGGATTGGGAGGATATACCTAATCGGGTAAGAAACAGACCGGACCTGCAACACTTAGCCAAGGATCTCATGGAAATTATAGCTAATGTCAGAATCTCTGAGCTTGAGGACTCTATTATCTGGGCCCCCACCCAGCCTGGTACCTTCTCTGTTAAGTTTACTTACAATCTACTTCTGAAGGAGGAGAGTAACTTGGGGGACTGGAAGAAGGTGTGGATTCCCCAACTCACACTGAAAATAAATTTTTCCTGGTGGACTTTAATACATGGTAAGGTCCTAACCTAGGATAACCTAATAAAGAGGGGCATCCCCATGGTGAACAGATGTATCCTATGTAAGAAGGAGGAAGAAATGGTGGAACACTTGTTCATCCATTGTGATTATGCCTCCAGAATATGGCAGGAGGTTATCAACAATTTGGGTATTTCATGGGCCTTGGACAGAGAAGTGTAGAAATTTAGCAACTACAAATCCCACTCCAATCACCCCTTGCTCCAAATCCTCTGGCATATGCTACCCCCTCACATCTGTTGGGCCATTTGGAAGGAAAGGAACAACAAGATCTTTAGAGAAGAGAGAAACTGTTCTGAGACATGTCTTAATATAGGTACTAAGCTCTTGTGTGAGAATGCTAGGATGGCTAAATGGAAGCTCCCCCCTTGTCCTCTTGCTACTTAGGAAGTGAGAATTGCCGGTAGATGGAATATCCTTGATGGGTTCTCTAGATTTGATGATGCTAAAAAGATAGCTAGGAAGGCTACCATATGGGTTGGCCCCGCCAAAGGATGGACTAAATTAAACTTTAATGGGGTGATAAATAATGTGAGCCAAGGTAGGGGTGGTGTTCTGAGAGATTATAAAGGCGATTGCCTACTGGCTTATGCTGGCCCTATCAATAACTGCACTGTCACCTAGGCAAAAGGATTGGCCCTTCTCTGGGGGATTAAATTTGCAAAACAAATGAATGTCAAATAGCTGGAAATCAAGGGGGATTCCAAAGTGGTTGTTGAGGTTGTCAAAAGGGGTGCTAGTGCGGGGTGGAAGGCTAGACCTATTATTTTGGAGATCGGTGAACTGATTAATAGCTTCCAGAGCACCACTATAGCCCACACATACAAAGAAGGGAATTTAGTTACTGACTCAATGGTGGAAATGGGCCTAAAACAAACTAAACTCAATAGTCGAAGGGTGGTTAGTGATTTACCCCTAGTGACTCAGCAAATAATTGGCGGAGAAATGAATATCAAGGTTTAAATGTGCCACACCATCTTATTCATTGCCAATCCTTACTGGATCACGTGCTGGCATGTTTCAATGATTTTTGTGATTATGGAAAGGAGAACCCAAATTCCCATAAAAAATCATAATTACTCCTTAAACGTGTGGAGTAGGCACTATCTGACTATGAGGGCTTACTTGGTGAACAAGGAGAGCAAGTGTGTCCCTGGTATTATTACTATTTATGACACTTGGAGATCCGTTAGATTTGGCAGTACAGAGCCCAATTTCTAAAACTTTTCACCAAGCTAGCATTTTAAGTATAAACCATTCTTGAAAAGGCTTTGCAATTTCGAAGGGTTTTTTAAGTTCTGTAGAAACACTTAGCTCTCTATTTTCCAGGGTATTCTGGCATTGGAGGGTCTAAAATTTGAAATGGGCGGCAACACTCTCTCCATTGAACTTGATAAAATTGATGAGGCCTTCACCTCTGATGCACTAGTGAGACATTACTACAAGAAGAGTGGCATTTGGGGTTTTATGGAGAGAATGAAGGGGGGGCATGATGAATGAATCTCTAAACAATTCATGTCATCCTAGAACAACAAGAGTGTCTCTGTTGGTGGCATCCACTTTCAGCTGAACGAAGAGGTCATAGCCAAGGTGACTAGGCTTTCTATGATGGGGAGAAAGTACAAAAAAACCAATTCAAACTCTCGACCCTACCAGCCTCAACTAGTTCTTCAAGGATGGAGAGTTGCCGATGAAAAAGTAGGGGGGCTTCAACAGGGAGGAGCTGCTAGATTTCTGGCCAAAAATCTACCTCATAATGATGAAATACTTCATGTTGGAAGGTAAGTTTATTATCTTTTACTACTACCACTTACCATTCCTAAACCATGTTAGAAACAAAGATTTAATCTCCATCCCTTTCTATCTTCTGCACTCCTTAGAAAGTCACATTCTTTATATTAAGGATAACCCAGATAAGCCTATTCCTATCCTCCATTAGGACCTCCTTCTCTGCATCTACTAGTTCCACAAAGCTATTTTCCTGGCACACCAACCTCCCCCCCCCCAAATTATCTGGGAAATGCCCCGGGAGGATTCCCCAGCCATAACTGAAAATCCCACCTAGTCCTCCTCCCAGTCCATCCATGTCATCTAGGAGCTTGAGCTGGGTGCCAAAGAGGGCAGGAACCAAAAAAAATGTGTCAAAAACCCGTTTAATAAGAAGGATAGCCAAGAGGTGTCCTATGTCTTTGAGTCTAAGGAAATTAAAAATAGGAAGGAGGATCACATTACTCTGGAGACTGAATGTAGGCCCAAAAAAAGGAGAACAATGGAGAGCTAGGTTAGTCTAGAGGTGGATTTGAGTGGCTCAGGTCACAGGAGGTCAAACAGACTCACCAAGGAGCAATGTAAAACCAAGCTACTGGAAATGGCTTCTAAAGAATAGTCCATGATTGAGAAAGACTCGCAAACCACCAAGTCTATGAATGATTCCTCGGATGACCATATGAGCCCCCCCAAGCCTAGTAACAACCTTGTTCTCGACCCTAAGCAGGCCATGGAAACCTCCATTCCCACCCCACCCCTGAGTCCTGCTCAAGACCCCCAGGATAAGCCCCCCTCTATTTACAATACTGAGGCGCTAGAGGATAGTCTCAAAGGTACTCTTAAAAGGAGATTCATGAACTTGGACAGAGAGATTGTGAAGATCAAGAAAAACATGCAGGAGCTGATGAACCAATGTATGCTGACCAACAAATTTGGCTTGAAGGTTATGCATGCTTTGACTACTACTCTCTATCATGTAAAGGAGAAGCTGGCGGGTGGTACTTTGGAACCAAACGATGACAACATGGACCTGTTCCTATTTTTGCAGGAAGAATGGGCGAGGACCCTGCTGTCTAAGCAGTTGGGTGGGAACCCATGTGCTGGTTATTTTTGCCTGGGCCTGGCCCGAGGACCCCCTATTTTTTTTGATGGGGTTAATGTTAATTTCTACAACTTTCTATTCATCCTTGTGTGGCTTTTAACTGATACTTTACTTGCTACTCCTCGGTCTAGATACTCTATTTTTGTGGTTTATGTTTTTGATAGGGGCAGATTTAGACTGGTGATTATACTATTAAACTATTTATCTACTGTGACTGGTTACATTAATGTGTTGTTAATGCGCTTCTAGTCCTTTTTTGTTCAGGCCAGCACCCTCTTGCTACTTTATCCATCAAAAACATTGAAATTAAAAATTATATTTTAATTTATATTGAAAATAAATTATTTATTTTTTATTACATTTGTTCACATTGTTTCTAGAGAGACTCTAGTTAAGATTTAAAAACATATTATCTTTCTAGAGACAATAGGTACGCAAAAAGAAATATTGTCTCTACAGAGACAAAAGTGAAATTGTCTCTAGAGAGACAAAAATACTTTAGTTTTATATTATCTTTTAGAGAAAATAAATAAAGACAATAACTAAAGATAGTTGATTTATGACAATACTTGAGACAATAGACAACTTTTTTTTTGTCTCAAATTATGACAATCAGCTCAATAATTGTCTCAAAAATTATCTTTAATCCCCCCTCTATGTAGTAGTGTACCCATTTTATAAAATTTAACTCTCTATCATTTGGTTTGGTTTCATTATACTCATTATTTGTAGCACCAAAATTTTTAATCACTTGGATTTAGGTGTTAGAAAAGGGCGCAAGCCAAAAGTAAGCTGTGACACTAGCTTGACTTGAAAATTTTCCCAAGCCCCCCTTTTTTTAGGGAGACTCAAAGGAGAAGCTAGCTTGGGATGATGGATATCCTCACACCTATAATTCTTCCAACTTTCTACGATCTCTTTAGTTTATAAGGCACATTATCTTTATCAATATCACAATGTGATGAGTATTTGAGATCCTTGACGTGGGTGTAAACTGTAGCATGAATAGGTCCATAGGTACAAGCATAAGGCTTCAAAAGAATTTTATTTATTTATTCAATGTATATTTATATCATTGTCTAGCTTCCACTTTGTCACTTCAATCCTCAATCGATGATTGTCAAATCTAAATTCATATTCCCCTTATATCTCCAAAAATAAACTCATACCAAACTAAGTTGACTATTATAAACCGTGTTCCTTATCATATAAATCAATCAGTTCTTCACAATGTTCTTTCCTACAAAAAATAAATAGATTACTTATATAAGAGAGAAATTCTACTAAGTAACAAATGCTTTTACACTTTTTGTAGGCAATTTCAATGATAAAAAACAAATTGTCAAAACTCTCCTCCAAAAAATGATGGTTATAGAATTTGAAAAGAAAGTTCAATGTGCTTTAAAATCAAGTTTATGTGCAAGTATAGATCTCACATCCTTCAAAAACCTAAAAGGAGTGCTCCAAATGTGTCAGAAAAGACATGTCTCCAAAGAAAGAATGTCTCAACCCAAATACCAACATAAATTCATCAAGGCTTAGAATCTTGAAGATATGGAAAAATAAGTGTCCTCAAAGTAAAAAACAATAAATAAATACTTGTGGACTTTCTAAACCCACTAAGAAAGCATTAACTTATGAGATTATGCATGAAACTAATGTTATTAATACTTACAAATGCACTATTTCAATAGATAATGTTTGCGTCTCATGTTTACCACCTAAATATTGCCCTCAAATTTTGATGAAGTTTTAGGAAAAATAAAGTTAATGTAAAAAATGAAAAACTTCAAATGTCTTGTAACAACATTTAACTGCATTAGCCATTTCACCAGATCTCCATGATCATGTATTGGTGAATTAGAAATTACATCTATAAAGGAAGTTGTAAACTTCTCCACATGACCTTCCTATAAAACTTGATTTACTTGTCCCTCTGTTGTGTTCTATCTATGTATCTACCAAATATTAGGGCCATTCTCTTGTAGTGTTTGAAGCACTACTACATTCAAACATCTATCATCTATGCACTCTCCATGTGATCATTTAGCAGCAAGCATGTGTCATGCCTAGGGATAGTCTATCAACTGTAATATCTAACCAAATAATTAATAGAGCTAGAAAACCAACTATAGAATTGGAAACCAAATAGGAAGAATACAAAAGTTGTAGTCATGTTGGCAATATCTTATACTAAGTCTCCTCATTACACAAACACATAATTGATTTCCTATAATATGAAATGAAAATGATGAAAGCAAAGAAAACTATATGGATGGATGTTCATTTGATTCAATGGATATCTTTTAGATTGATCAATATAGGCTATATGAAGTCATTATTTTTCTAATAAACTACCAAAACTTCTTTACAAGAATATAACTTCCCAACAACTAATTTATTTTATTGATCTAAACTAACCTATTAATGAAAAAAAAACCAACAAAATGCATAAATGATTATTAACCAACAAGCCCCTTGAAATTTATATTAATCTTTAGCTATATCTAAAATGGTTAAGAATATGGAAGTTATAATATGTTTAACATATAATATATATTATATTAAATTTTCAAAATATTAAAATAGAATACATTATATTTGATATTGAGTTAAAGTTCTTAGGCTGGCTCTACATTTTTTTGGTGAATGCGTGTCCTCCTCCACTACCAGGTGTGTTTGCTCATGTTTAATGCTTGCATTTATTTCATATGTCTCCTCAATCTAATTTCTACCCTTCAGTAGAGGCCATACCCTCAGCCTCACCTCCCACTAGGGGTCCCATGGATCCTCTTTTGATGGGTGTCTTTAATAAACTTAATGACGCTCATTCCTCACTATCTTTGCATAAATCCTTATTTGAAGCCGCTGCAAACTCCTCTTCCATTGGAGATTGTACCAAATTCAAATTCTTTACTACGAATGGATCTCGTGAATCTGGTAAGGTCCCTAGGAATACCTTGACTTCTTTCTCCATTTCTCCAAATTCTAGAATGGATAATGAAATTGCTAAAGAAAAAAGTAGGTTAAGAGATTCTTCCATTTTCTTTACGATAGTTGAAATTGATAAAATCCCTACTTAAAAATTCCTAGATGACTAGTTTCACAATTACTAGAACTTGAAATTAGGGTTCCACATTTAACTTTGTAGATAAATTCAATTGGGTTTGTTTGTTATCTTTTTCACTAATCATGAATCATAGAAATTCATCCTCAAGAGTCAATATTGGTTTGTAGGAGCCACCTCCTTTCACACCCTTTCCTGGACACTGAAAGCTATTCCTGAAGAAGTTCTTTCCCTATCTTCCCCATGCTAGAATCTTGTGAAACAAATACCTCCCTTTCTATGGCAATTTCTCCCCCCATCTACTTGAGCCTTTGGGTAAGGTCATTAGAATGGAGGATACTACTAGGCTCATCCCTCACATGAATACTAGAGCTCTGGTCTCTTTGAAACCTGGCATGGATATCCTTGTCGTTCTAGAAATTAACATTTTAGATGACTCCTATTTCTGCCCTATTGAAATTCTGGACAGCCTAAATGCGTGCTTCCTATGAAAAAAAGAAGGGCATTTAAGAAAATATTGCCACATTATTAAGTGTAAGTCCTCTATGAAACCACCACCCTCCTCTTCCTCCCCTGTCTCAAATATTCTTGTGCAAGAACCTCCTTTGACCACTCGTTCACCTCTAGGTAAGTCTTTAATAGTTACCCCTGCTGCTACTCCATCCTCCTCGATTCTTAACACCTAGTCCCCTGTGGTATCTTCCCAAGGTTTATTTGCTAAAGTAGACTTAGTTCAACCTGATGGCTTTCAAAAAGTTATTAATAAAAATCAAATAAGGAAAACCAATCTATAGGATAATGACACTACTATTCATTTCCATCCCTCTGCCTCCTCTCCTCCTTCTCCTTTGGTTTCCTTTGACATTATTCCTATCCATGAATCCTCCATTTATTCTCCCCTGTAAAAGTCAATAGGTGGAAATTTAGATATTAAGCATACTCACAACCTCCCACCAAATTTTTTTAAAGAGTTAGATGATGAATACACTCTCAAGGTCATCCCCACCAACTCTAGACATGAGCAGATCTCCATTCCCACCAATAGAACCCTCTTTATTTATAACTTCAGACCCCCTAACTTGGTCATTGATATGGAGGTCATGATTCCACCAACATTTGACAATGAAGATCCTGATGGCAAAAATGACCTCCCTCAGTATAAAAGAAGAGGATGGCCCCTGGAATCAAATAATAAGAAAATTTTAGTAAAAAAACATAGTGACATCCTATCTGCTACTACTACTCTAACGAGTGGGTCCATGGACCCTAAGTGTTCCCCCTCTCCTCTAGTTTCCTCATGAATTTTATTTCATGGAGCATTAGGGGTCTTGAATCCCCAAATAAGAAGTATATTATTAAGAGATATTTAGATTCTCTTAATTCCATGGATATCATTATGTTACAAGAATTAAAATATACTAGTTTTATGCTTGAAGTTAATTTTACTTTCATTTGGAAAGAAGCTATTAAAGTTTACTCTAATCATCCTAAAGGTAGACGGGGGGTGGGTTTACTTGGTAATCCTAAATTGGTCAACTCTATCATAGGTAAGGGTGTGTCCCCTTGTAATAGGGTTGTTTGGGTTACTATTAGCAATAACTCTTTTACCTTTGGTATCTATTCTTTATATGCATCCAATGACTACAAAGAGAGATCAAATTTTTGGTCTTGGTTAGCTTCCCTTCCCAATATCCCTTGGCTCTTTGAGGGGACTTCAACATGATTGAGTCCCAAGAGGACAAAGCTGGTGGCCTCCCCTTCTCCTAGAAAGACTTAGAGAAGGTGCAATGGAATACAATGAAAAATACTAAACAAATATTTGACCCTTTAACTAGAAACTTTGATTCGAACCATGGCCCATGGTATACTTGGTGCAATTTTCAACAAGGCCCCTCTAGAATTTATGATAGACAAGATAGATTCTATGCTAATAAGAATTTATTTTCATTTCTCCTTGATAAACAAGGAAACATGGTTACTATGACTCCTACCTCCATTTTAGATCATCACCCTATCTCTGTTTGTATTAGATTTAACAATTGCCCTTTAGTGAAGAAGGCTAGCAACCCAAAATTCATCCTTAACAATACTCTGATCCTGGACAAAGATGTTCTCTCCGCCATTAACCTTATTAGGATCATCAATAAAAATAGTCTCCCCTCCCTCTCATATATTTACTTATGGAGTCATAACATCTCCGCTTGGCATAGTTTTCCACAAACCATAGGTTAGAAGAAAGCCAAAGACTTTAGATATACCGAGAAGATTTTGTCCTCTAAGTTGTGTTCTACTGAATTTTACATTCAAGACAATCCCTCTGACTGCAACCTTATTCCTTTTGTCTCAAAGTCTAGGGAAGACCTTAGATAGCACCAACATGTTAAAATTAAAGGAGCCAAAATGAGGTCTTGTGCTCACTGGCTCCAACATGGAGATAGGGGCTCAAAATTCTTCTTTAACCTCCTTAAGTAGAAGTAGTCTAACAAGACCATTGACACAATTGTGGTTAATAAAATTGAAATTGTTGATATTGATAAAATTAAAGAAACATTTGTGAATTTCTACCAAAACTTATTCACCTCTGAAGAAACTAAGGAGGCTAAATCCCTCATAAATAAGTACATAACCCTCATTCCTAATAGAGTCTCCAGTCAGGATGCTTCCCTTCTTAGTAAAGACATAAGTTTCGAGGAAATTGAAAAATCTATTAAATCCCTAAAGAATGATAAGGCCCCTAGACCCGATGGCTTACTTGTGGAATTTCATAAGGCTAACATAAGTAGGATCCTTGAAGACCTCTATGATATATACTATGAAGCTCTTACCAAAGGCACCCTGGATAGATTTATCAATAGAGGTTTCATAAAGATGATCCTTAAAGATGGGGACCAGGCCCTTCTAAAAAATTGGTGGCCCATTACTCTCCTTAATGTTTCTTATAAAATTCTTGCTAAAATTCTTTCCCTGAGACTTGAAAATATCCTGCCCAAATTCATTTTCTCTACCTAAACTGGTTTCATTAAAGGTATATTTATTCTTGAGAACCTAATCACCAGTTGGGAAGCCATGAACTAGTCCAAGCACTCCCACCAAAAATCTTCTATGTTATTTTTTGACTTCGAGAAGGTCTACGATAGGGTTGAATGGGATTTTCTTTCCATGATTCTTGAGGCCTTTGGATTTCCTACTACTTTTTGTACTTTTGTCAATATTCTACTGAAAGATGCCAAGTTACGTAGGTTGATGTTAATGGCTCTCTGTCTGACCCCTTTTCCCTTGGAAGATCCATCAGGTAATCCTGCCCCTTGCCCATCCTCCTTTTGTTATTGCCTCTGATGCCCTCAACTACATTCTTATGGACAACTCCCTTTCCCCTGCTATCAAAGGCATTACCTTGCCTGATGACTCTGAGCTTATTAACTATCAATTTTCTTATGATACTTCTATCTTTTTTGAAGCTTCTATTGATAATTTTGAGGCTAATCATAATAAACTCATCTCCTTTTTCTCTATCTCTAGTGCTCATCTTTCCCAATCTAAATCCATTTGCCTAGGTTAGAATGATCAACCTCCTGATTGGTTTAACAATTTTAATTTTCAATGGGGTGGTCCTCAAAAAAAATTTCAGTATCTCGGTATCCCCTTCTCTATAGAACCCTCCCTTAAGGATATGTGGTTCTAGGTGTAGGATAAGATTTATAAAAAGCTTAATAAATGTCACAATAGATCCCTCTCCTTGGTTGGTAGAGTTGAGGTATGCCAAAAGATTCTCTCTTCCTATAATATATACTACTCCTCCACCTAGATGTTTAATAACTATCAAATTTTGGAAATTCAGAAGGCCATTAGAAATTTTGTGTTGTCTGATGGAAAAGGAAATAAGAAATTTCATGTCATGAAATGGGAATGGTGTCACATTGAATAACTTCTTGGGGGTTTGGTTTTAAAGGACCTTAAGACTCAAGGGACTGCCCTTGCTACCAAATGGGTCTTCCACTCTCTCGATGGTGATGAACCATGGAAGGTCCTTATTAGATCTAATATTGAAAGAGGGATCCATCAGAAGGCTAAGACCTAGATGAATCTTCCTCTCTGTGACATCATTGAGGGAAAGTTCCCTGTCCTTGTACTGGGCTCTATGGTTTTTAAAACTATTTAGAAAGCTTGGGAACATGTTAAATAATTTATTCCTAATAGGACCTTCTTTAATCATAACCATCTATATCTTGAAAGATTGATTTGGAGGAACCTTCACCTATCAGGTAAGCCTCTTTCCCTCTCCCAAGGGTGCTCTACTAAACACTGGAATAACATGGACATCTCTCAACTTATCTGTCTTTTTGAGCAGGACAACCTTATCAGTTGGGAGGACCTCAGATCCAAATTCCACATCCCTCTATCCCAATAGAAGACCTACAATATGATTGTCAAAGCCTATAAGGACCTCCCCACTGCTTGTCATGTTGATTCTCATAGGTTTCTGAAGCGTAAATGGTCAGATGGTACTATTATGTCTAAAATAAAAGCCAAAAACATTTATAAAATCATTGATTCTAATGATGCCATCATTAAGCATGTCAATAAGCTTTGGTATACTAACTTGGATACTAATATATGAAAAAAATACTTTAATAAACTATTGAAATCTATTGTTGACCCTAAGATCAAGTGCTTCAAATGGCTTATGTTACTCGACAAACTTCCTTTAAGGAAAGACCTTGCTTCCTATGAATTATGTAGTATTTGTAGACATCCTGATTTTTGCAGACATATTTTATTCAATTGTACTTTTTCTAAAGAAATATGGCTTATGTTTGATATCACTTATCCTTATAATGTGAATATATTTGAAATTATCACTAGTTATATCTTTGGTTTAAATAAGGACACTAACATGTTCTGGAGCATTCTATCTACTAACATCCTTTGGTAGGTGTAGAAGTGCAGAAATGAAGAAAGGTATCAAGATACTCCTAGGTCCCTTATTGAGTCTTTTCAAAAACTTGTCTATTTTAAAATCTCCTCACAAGTTAGTGTAAACATGATGATTGAAAGAAAGATGCTGAAAAGATTCCTTCAAATGGGGCACTCCACCATGTTCATTTTTGAAATGAAAGATGGCTATGAGTGGAGAAGACAAATGGACAACCTTTTTATCTTTGAGGAGACTCTGAAGAAGCTCAAACAAGAGATCAATAAGAACAAGAACACGATGGATGACCAAATCAACATGCTGGCCCAAATCCAAGAGAAGAAGAGCATTGTCTGGATGGAAGGCCCCTTGAGGCCCCTTGAGTTGGACTACTTGGGTTGAATCCTAGGATGATATTCTTCACTAAGTTTCATTTCTCCTTTTTGAGGCTTGGCATCTTTTTGTACTGTTCATTGTAATTTTTGAACCCCCTATAGTTAATACAAAAAATATTAAAATAAAATATATAACATTAGTTTTAGTCTAAGATATAATACTAAAAAATCATCAATAATAATAAAATGACTATACAAAAATTTGTATATTTTAAAAAAATGAACAAATATTAAGTTTTACTTGGTTAGAATGATATTTTAAAACATAAAAAATATCAATTAGAATTAGAAAATTAAAATAAATAAATAATATATATTTTTTAATTCTTGATGTAAGAATCAAAATATTTTAGTCAATCAAATTTCCATAAAATATTTATTCCAATTTAAAAACTTAAAAACTATGCATATAATTATATTAATTTTTTTTTTTATGAATAGCTGATATTTCTC
This sequence comes from Chamaecyparis obtusa, assembly GCA_027943335.1. NCBI lineage: Eukaryota > Viridiplantae > Streptophyta > Pinopsida > Cupressales > Cupressaceae > Chamaecyparis > Chamaecyparis obtusa. Next base: position 72,912 of record BSBK01012027.1, read on the forward strand.
ACTTCTTTTACCCGGGCCCTTTTTTGTGAATAGTGTACTTTTATTTCATATCTGAAATTGATTGAAATTAATATTGTTTAATCACAGCATAAATCTCCATTGATATAAGGAAACAATAATAACCTATGTCGACAAAAAAGAAAAAAATTAAGTTATATGCTTATAAATAGGGAAGATATAGTTGATATTCGAAAATATAGAATTAAAAACTTTTGCATTAGATTTCAGTGTGCTATAAATCCCAAGAGTCCAAATTTTGACTAATATACAACTGTCATTGTTTTACAATGGGATCTCTATTTCCTTGTCTTCCTGATGAAATTGGATTGATATGCCTACTAAATGTAGACTTGAATTCTCATCACAACCTCAGGTGTGTATGCAAAAGCTGGAACACTGTATTGAAAAACCCACTCTTTTACGGTGAAAGAAAAATATTGAAGATTTCAGAGCAACGGATTTGTATGCTCGAATACATAGACAACAGATTAGCTATTTACGACATGGTGAAGAACTCATGCCAACGCCTACCACCCGTTCCCACACAAATTAGGTGCATCGTTAATTGCCATTTTGTGAAACAAAATCTGGCTGTGTTCACCAAATCACTTCCCGACTGTAATACCAGCTGTCAGTGGTTGTATAATTTTTCTTGTTCCAAATGGTAGGAGGGGCCAAAAATGGCAAGATTTCTAAGTAGATTTGCCTCTGCAGCAGATGAGCATGGGGGACTGATTTATGTTGGTGGAGGGTTTTCCAGTGTTCACATTACTAGAGACTACACAACGTACGTATAGCAGCAGCATTCATAACGCTTCAGTTTACAATGTGGAAGAGGACAAGTGGGATCTTCTCCCCGATATGAACACAACTATGGAGTGGTTTAACAGTTTTTTTGCTGATGGCAAGTTTTATGTAATTTGAGGTTTTTGATTCCTACACAAGAAGGTGGAAAACTGTGGAGAATAGATTTGAAAGAGGTTGGCGTTGTTTTCTAACTACATTTGGGCGCTTGCATTATTTGTCTGCTCGAGGATTAATTGAGTATGACGATAGCCAAGATAAACTGAACATTGTGGGAACTTTTCTCATGTAAAATGGCCACCGAATCATTAACTACGCTGTAATGGTTAACAATAAGATTTTTGTGAGAGAATGGTCCTATTGAAGGTTCGGCTGGTTTTTATATGCTCACACTTCCAAGCAAGACAGGTGGAACAATCGAGAGGAGTGACATTATCAGACTACCAGGCTTTCCAATTTGTGGTATACCTGGCCACCCTATACTATTGGCAGAGGCAGAAGAAAAAGAGAAACAGAGCATTCTCAGAAAAGATAAAACACCGGACATCTAATATATATTTGCATATATCAAAAATATAACATACAAAAAAATATTGCAATATGAGAGAGTTATGTTCTGTTGCAGGGCATTCAATAGAAAAATAAAAACAATAGTCTTATATTATATATTTGCATATATCTAAAACATACAGAGGAGTATCATTTCAATATTGCAGAGCTGTGTTCTGCATCACCATTCATTAGAGATTACAAAACTAAAAGAATTGTCCAAAATATACATCGAAATGTGCCCAGAACGAGGAAACTTAAAAGTATTAAATACAAGTTTAATGCTGATTGAACAACTGGCAAAAAATAAATCTACGGAGAGGATATGTAATTAAAACTAAATCAAAATATATCTTTTACAAACTCCAAAGGAAATGGACAGGTTGGAAGAAGTGACTTGACATGTGAGAGTGCTGGAGAGAGAGAGTTACGATGAAAGTAGTTGGGGATTAATTCCAACACTCCCCCTTAATCACAACTACTACCATCTATAATGCCTAAACGATCTCTTTGAAATATAAAATTTTCCTTTCCTAGTGCCTTGGTAAAGATATTTGCACATTGATCTTTAGACCTGCAAAATTTTAAAAAAATTTCTCCATTGTTGATTAGTTCTCTAATAAAATGATATCTTGTATCTATATGTTTGCTCCTCTTGTGAAAAATTAGATTCTTCGACAATGCTATGGTTGAGTTGTTGTCACAATAGATCTTTGTTGCATCTTCTTGTTCATGTTTCAACTCTTTCAACACTCTTCTCATCCATATAGCTTGACATGATGCCCCTGTTGCTGCTACATACTCTGCTTCAGCAGATGAAAGTGTGACAATTGGTTGTTTCTTTGAAGCCCATGATACTATACTGGTGCCAAAATGAAAAACATAACTAGATGTACTTCTTCTATCATCAATACTCCTAGCACAATCACTATCAGTATAACCTATGAGCTTAAAATCATTTGAAGTTGAATATTGAATGCCATAATTTCTTGTTCCACTGACATACCTTAAAATTCTTTCCCCTACTTTCCAGTGTGATTCTTTTGGAGTCTCCATGAACCTTGAAATCAAACTTACACAAAACATTATGTTTGGCTTTGTGGCAGTTAAGTACATAAGGCTGCCAACAAGTTTTTTATATAAAGTTGGATTAATATTTGCTCCATCATCATCCTTGCTTAGTTTCAGACCTATGACAATTGGTGTTGGTGTTGATTTGCAATTCAGCATATTGAACCTTTTCAAAATATCACTTGCATATTTTCCCTGAGAAATCAATATTCCATTTTGATTTTGATTGACCTCAATGCCTAAGAAGTATTTCATGAGTCCCAAATTAGTCATTTCAAATTCTTTTTTCATAGTTTCTTTAAATGTGTCAATTGATAAGTCACCCGTGAATATCAAATCATCAACATGTAAACATACAATTAGAATTTGACATTTTTCATCCATCTTTATGTACAACGTAGGCTCACTGCTACACCTGTCAAAACCATTTTGTAAGAGATATGAATCAATTCTGGTGTACCAAGCTCTTGGGGCTTGCTTGAGACCATACAATGCCTTTTTCAGTTTGTAGACTTTATCTTCTTGACCCAAAATCTCATATCCGGGTGCTTGTTCCACATATACTTCTTCCTCAAGATAACCATTCAAGAATGTTGATTTTACATCCATTTGATAAATAGGTCATTTGTTTTGAGCTGCTATAGCAAGTGTCATTCTTATGGTGTCTAATTGGGCTACGGGAGCAAATGTCTCATTGTAATCAATTCCATGTTGTTGTGAATAACCTTTAGCAACTAACCTTGCCTTATGTTTTTGCACATCACCATGTGAATTCAACTTAGTTTTGTAAACCCACTTTACTCCTATGACATCTTTTTCTTTTGGAAGACTCACTAGCTCCCATGTTTGATTCTTTTCAATTGCATCAATTTTTTCATCCATTGCATTTTCTCATTTTTCATTTTTAATTGCATCTTCAAAATGAATTGGGTCATCTACTTGTGAATATAAAGCATAAAGAGAAATTGAATCAGCATTATTCTCACCTTCATTTTGCTCATAAATGTCTAATACTTCTGATTTTTTGTCTCCTCAAGCTTTCCAATGTAGGATTTGATATGTCACTTGATGTAGAACCGGTTGAATGTGGACTTGATGGACCAGCACCTTGATGGCCACTTGTAGATGGTGTTTGTTGTCCACTTGTGGGGGTGCTTGATTGTATACGTGACGCTAATCTTACATTTGATGATGGTGTCACTTGTGGACCACTTTGTTGAGCTTGAATGGGTGTGGAAAGAGTCACATTTGAAAGAGTATTTTATGGTATTAAAACTTCATTTTCCTCTTGCGGTATGCTTGCTGTTATGTTGACTATTTTTTAACACTTCCATCCCATGCTTCTTCTTCTATGAACTGTACATCTCTGCTGATTATGACCTTCTTGCTGATTGGATTGTATAATTTGTATACTTTTGATTCTTCACTGTATCCCACAAATATACATTTTTCTCCCTTGTTGTCCAATTTCCTTCTCAATTCATCCAGCACATGTGCATATGCCATACATCCAAAAACTCTCATATGAGAAACACTATATTTTCTTCCACTCCATGCTTCTTCCGGAATCACATTCTTGACACTTTTTGTTGTACATCTATTTATTATGTAAGTTGCACATGAAACAACTTCAGCCTAATATTCATTTGACAAATGCTTTTCTTTTAACATGCTTCTAGCCATTTCCATGATTGTTCTATTTTTTCTTTCAACTACCCCATTTTGTTGAGGTGTGTATCTAGTTGTGAATTGCTTGTGAATTCCATGGTCTTTGCAAAATCTTAGAAAATCATTTGAGATGTATTCACCATCTCTACCCATTCTCAATACTTTGATGTAATGACCACTCTATTTTTCAGCAAGAGCTTTGAATTGACAAAAATATTCAAATACCTCACTCTTATGCTTTAGAAAATAAACCCATGTGTTCTTTGAGTAGTCATCAATGAATGCCAAAAAATAAAATCTTCCACCAATTAAGGGTGTTTGCATTGGGCCACACAAATCTGAATGAACAATTTCTAAATGTTCTTTTGCCCTCATTGATTTACTTGTTGGAAATGATTCTCTATGTTTATTTCCCAAGATGCACCCTTCACATACTCTTTCTGGTTTTTCTATTAAAGGCAATCTTTTCACCATGCTTTTCCTATGAAGCAAATTTAGGCCTCCAAAGTTTAAATACCCAAATCTTAGATGTCAAAGCCAATTTTCATCTTTTATTTCTGCTTGAAATACAGTTTGAGTGACAACAACAAGTTCTCTTTTACCCTCTTGTGGGTTCATTGTAGAATATGCTTCAGCAAAATCTACATTTAAGTCTGGCCTAATCTTTAAGGGGAACATTCTATTGTTTGTCATTTGAACCTTGGCAATAAGCTGATTGCTTGGAAGTTTATCTAAAATCCTGCACTCTCCATTTTTTAAAGATACTCTAAACCCCTTTTGAACAAGCTAGCCAATACTCATCAAATTATGCTTTAAATGGAGAACAAAATAAACATCAGAAATATATTTCTTCTCCCCCTTCTTAGTTAGAATGTTGATGTCCCATTTTCCTTTGACTGCCACCTTATCATCATTCCCTAAAGTGACATTAGATTTTATATTTTCATCCAAGTTTGAAAACATTTCTAAATTCTCTGTCATGTGGTTGCTACAGCCTAAGTCTAAAAACCATACATCTTTTTGATTTTCTTGTGCTACATTGCAAGCCAAAAACATTGTATTTTTTTTCTGATTTTTTTTTTTGATTTTCTTTTGTAATATTTGCATTTTTCTTGTTAAAATCATATTGCTTCTTCCTACATTCATTTGAATAATGCCTATACCTTTTGCAATAATGACATTGGATTTGAGACTTGTCATACCTTTGGCCTTGAGGCTGATTTTGAGTTTCATTATGACTTGGGTATTGGCTGCTACCTCTTCCACTTGAGCTTGATGGGCTGTTTCTTCCACCTCTATATGAATTTCTTCCTCTACCTCTAAAATTTGTTCTTCCTCAGCCACTTCCATGACTGATTGAAGCTTGTGTCTTGAATGCATGCTCCAATGATGAACTTATTAACCTACTAAGCCTATTCTCATGAGAAATAAGAGATGCATTGAGCTCATCAACTGAAAATTGTGAGAGATTCTTTGTCTCCCCTATGGCCACAACTATGGATTCAAACCTTGCAAGTAAACTCCTCAAAATATTTTCAATAATTCTTCTATCTTCTAGTGTCTCACAATGAGATCTAATCTGATTGACTATAACCATCACTTGTGTGAAGAAAGAGTCTATTGAGTCTGATTCCTTCATGAAAATTGTTTCAAAATCCCTTCTTAGCATTTGTAGGTTTTTTGTTTTCACCTTTGCCATTCCTTGGTATGCTATCTGGAGTATATCCCATGCTTGTTTGGACTTAGTTGCTGCTGCAATCCTTGGAAAAATACTTTCATGCACTGCTTGAAATATGTAGAATAAAGCTTTTGAATCCTTCTTCCCATTATCTCTCAATGTATCCTTCTCTGCTTGGGTTAGAGCATTGTATGTTGTTGCATCAACTGGTTCTGGGTAACCATTCTCTACTAGATCCCAAATATCTTGAGAACAAAATAGTGCCTTCATTGTTATGGACCAATAATCATAATTTTTCCCATTGAACTATGGGATTTGAGGATTTGTTAAACTTGTGCTTTCCATTGACTCACTCAGTTGAATACCTTTGCTAGAACTTTTAGCTACTACTAAATCTTTCCTTCAACAATTTCTTTTGAGAAACCTTAGGCTTTGATACCACTTGTTGGCAGAGGCAGAAGAAAAATAGAAATAGAGCATTCCCAGAAAAGATAAAACACCAAACATCTAATATATATTTGCATATATAAAAAACATAACATACAGAAAAATATTCCAATATGAGAGAGTTCTGTTCTACTGCAGGGCATTCAACAGAAAAATAAAAACAACAGTCTTATATTATATATTTGGATATATCTAAAACATACAAAGGAGTATCATTTCAATATTGCAGAGCTCTATTCTGCAGCACCATTCATTAGAGATTACAAAAGTAAAAGAGTTGTCCAAAATATACATCAAAATGTGCAAAGAACGAGGAAACCTAAAAATATTAAATACAAGTTTAATGCTGATTGAATAGATGGCAAAAAATAAATCTACGGAGAGGATATGCAATTAAAACTAAATCAAAATACATCTTTTGCAAAGTCCAAAGGAAACAGACAGGTTGAAAGAAGTGACTTCACACGTGAGAGTGCTGGAGAGAGAGAGTTACATCGAAAGTAGTTGGGGATTAATTCCAACATATACCTGTTGCCATCTTGGATTTCTGATTGTTTTCAAAAAACATTTGATGGAAGATTCAGACCTAAGAGACTTGTTTTCAAGATTTGGTCAATAACATCTCAATAGACACTCATGGGCTATATGTGTTTGAAATTTAATGGTATATAGATTATATATTTTTGAATTTAGTAAATTTAATTTTTTTAATGTTTGAAGCTTTAATAGTTTTTGTGGTTATGCTTCACCTTCAGAGGTTGCTAAAAGCTTATGGAAGCAGGCTCACTTTTTATCTTAGAAAATCTACTAATTTATGAAAAAAAAATTAAAGCCTTCAGATAATGATTTGAGACCAAATTAGAATGAGTGAATTTTGTCCAACTAAATGCCAATGTTATAAATTTTTGTGTTTTGTGCTACCAAATGCAAATAATTATATTTTTGCTATAAATCTCATGAAACATCATAGGGATTTACATATATTTTGGTTATAAAGGTGTTTGCTTCCAGTTACATTCTGAGATCTTCATGTTGGCAAGGTCATGAATAAGAAGAGTTTGTTTAGAGATATACAAAACTTATGAATCCAAACACTAGAACAAACAAATGAACTCACTAGACACTGGTAATTGAAATGTCACAATTATCTATTTTTATTTGAATAAAGTGTTGTTGAACAAGGTGAAAAGTTATATAGAACAGACTTAAGGATGTGATTAGTGGCTTCACTTCTGAAGATGATCAATCTGATTATGTGATGAAATATATTATAGTAGAAACAAGTTCACTATCAATAATGTTTTCTTTCAGAGCTATAATTTGTTGGTTTTTCATTTTTTTTTCCTCTAAAATATTATACAATAAAAGATTTGATTTTGTTATTCTTGTAAAACTTGTGAATTAATTGGAACATAGCCTCATTTTAAGAGAAAACAATAGAGATTCTTTATTCTAAACATTTTTTTATTCTAAAATATTATACAATAAAAGAAATTATTTTAGAAATTTTATATTTTCTATTTTATTAACTTAAATTAAAAGATCTTTGTAATGTGCACAATGAAAAATTTATGCCACAAATTATTCATTTATTTGATTAAATTTTATGTAAATATTATTTATATGCTACGAAATTCTAGAATGTATAAATAGAATGCTTTTGCTACAACTATTTTGAATCTACAACTTTTATTTACATTTTCTACCAAATCCTATTATAAAGAAACTAGAATAACTTATATATAATTTATCCATATCTAACTGATAACTAGTTGTCATAATATAATTTTCTTTACTTTTCTTAAAAAGTATGACACGACTTATCCCAAAGGAGGCCCCACAAATATTTGAACCATGTAAATATGCAATCATTTCAAATGTAATAGAAGTTCCTATTCAAAAATCAGAGTTCTCATCTATATCCTAATTTATTGATTGACTCTATCGAATATTATTAATATGGTGGAGCAATTGAAGTGCCCCAAATGTGAAGCAAATGTGACTTGCTCTGGTGAATGCGTTCATGGAAGCTATGCCAATTGAATTAAGTGACTATTTAAGAGTATACAGAGATTACCTCAAAGAAGTCATGAAACTCTACATTTGGACAGGAGATGACCCCAAAATATCAGAGCTTCTCCAAATGTGCTCAGGAACAGAGCATACGAGGCTTCCAGAAAAGACTCTCACCGAAGGATTTCACATATAGACTATTTCACAAATGGTGTTGCAATCATTGTTGTTTGTTTGGGGTAGATATCTTGCTCAATTCTCACATTCCAATTCTGAACAGAGTACAAACAGAAGGACAATTCTTACAAAGGATTCAAATTCCAAACAATTTTATATTCTTCCGGTGAGTAATATTTTGGGGGCTTGAATCCATGAACAGTTCAGTGATTCAAATTGTGGGAGAGAACTTGAATTGGCAAAAAAAATATGGCAGAATGTTGAATCTAATACAACAGTTATAGTATTTCAAATTTATGATGTTCAAGATTATGGGGAAGATAGATTTTTGAGCTGATGGGTTTTCAATTAAAATCGGTCGAAATCCTCCTGCAGCTAAAACTAGTGCTTTCAGGAATTAAAATGGTTAAGGAGATTTTTTGGATTAAAATGGTTAAATTAAAATGTTTTACAGAACTTACGGAGAAAATAAACTATGCACGCTTCTTTCGTTAAGAAGTATATGAATTGTAATTAGTTGGGAGTTCTGTTGAAAGACAAAAAGGTGATGTGGATGAATAAGTTAAATGTAGAAATAGTTTAATAGTTTAATAGTTTATTTTAAAATTATTTATATGTTTAATATATTTTATAAAAGTTAGGGATAAGAAATGCTTTTTCTACTGTCAATTTTTATGTAAGAAATTGGAAAAAACAATTATGTTTCATTTTTTTATCTTTCTTTAGGCAACCTTAAATATACATAACCCTTCTACACTCCCTCAAACGTGAAATGAACAAGCAATTAACTTGGTCTAAAAAAAAGTTCTACAATTTTATTATCAGTCAATGGCATTAGTTGAAATTGTTGAAAATTTTTCAAGTTAAAAAGAATCAACCATTGAGTCATAAATTTGGTAAAAAGTCAGAGAATATGTTGCAAACCTAACAAGTGCCATGTAGTGGCCAGTACTAGTAAAAAAAATTAGAATTTAAATATGTTATAAATAATATTTTATAATTATTTATAAAGTTACACAAAGTTATTATTACAACTATAATTATAGTAATTTTATAATTATTTATAATTACAAATCATTTTACATATAAATTAAAATTAGAAATGCATCGACAAATAGGGTGAAAAAGATGAAATATGGAGGTAAAACAAATTTTATAAAATATTATGTTCCACAATAAAAAAATTAATTTTTAGATATTATAAAATTAAAAAATTTGCATCTATATTTTTAGAAATGAAAAAATTATAATGAAATATAAAATATAATTTATTTTGATTGTGCACAAAAGTTCATTTAATCACTAGTTAAGGTACACAACTCAAAAAATGATACTTGGAAGTACTAATAAGCACACTGTATTCCAAATTTGATTGTGAACATTGCGGAGGTGTCTGGGCTCAGTACAAAGGGCACCAAATTTTACTATGATAAGAAAGTCTTGCTTAAGGCCATACACCACTTTCCCAAAAGCAAAGAGGAGAAAAAAAGCCTGGTGGGTGCTATGATGTGGCTTTGTTCAAAGAAATTTGGGTGATGGTTATGATGGCGATAATGGAGTATGTTACCCTGGATGTTAGGTTTAAACGGGCCCATTCCTACCACTTTGTTTTGCTCTATCATTTTCATCATAAAATCAGGGTTCCCCTACCTTACTATATTCTTCAATCTCTCTGTTTGAGTATTTTCCAGCATTGGAAGAAGGAGAAGAAACCCATTCTCCATGAAGGATTGATTCTTCTAATGGTTGAATACATTAAGAAGGACTACCAGTGCTAGCCATGTCATTTCCCCATCCAAAACTGGTTTGGGTAAGAAAATAATTAGGGAATTGGTCGCTAAAGAGGAGAACCCTTCATGTAAAAAATTGAGAAAAGATAAGGAGGTTGCTATGAATATGGATAGCTCTGCTGATAGTGTGGATGGATATGATGACATGGCCGATTTTACTGAGGTGGATAGTTACACTTCAGCCTTGGATTAAAAAATGGCTTCAGGGGGAAAATGACAATATTGATGAAGAGGCTATGGGTCCTATGGAGCAAGGTAATACTCTGGTATCAAGAGTAATAATGAGGATGAAAATATTGAGGAGGATGTGGGTGGTCAAAAGGTGCCTATTCTAGTGGACTATGATAGTTCTGAAGATCATGACATGCCCATCTCCCCAAAATTTGAAGTGTCATGGAGGTTGGGTTGGATACTAAGAAGGAAGCTAACGAGGCAGAGAAAAATTTCCCTGATGCGGAGACGACTTCACTTGATGAGGTGAAGGCGAATGATCATGGAAATTCTTGAAACATTCCTTTCATCAAAACTGTGGACATGCAAGAATGGAATGTTCAACTGCTAAGGGAAGATATGGATGATAAAATCGAACCTCCTTTTGGTTCCTCAAAACTACCAAGGATACTTCCATGTATTCTTTTCGATTAATGAAATGGGTTTTCCAAGAAATCAAGAATTTAAACCTAAAGCATCACTCCATTTTCACTAAGGTGGATTATCTGCAAGAAAACTAGAGGTCTAGTTCAAAAAGTGTGGGGAGAATATGAGCATTGATGCGGATAAAAAAGTGCAAGACTTGCAAGCTAGAATGGATACTATGGAGAAAGCCATGGAAAAACACATGCATGACAACAACAAATTTATGGGCTCGGCCATGGATTACTTTATGACCATTAAAACTAAGTTGGATATTGGATCCCCCAGCAAGAAAACTAATGAGAATACTGAGGACCTAGAAGAGGATGGCCTGGGAAAATGTACTAGATCTGTGAAAAGAGAAAGATTCAAGAAAGAATCCAAGAGCTCTCTGACTTCAACGCTACAATAAAGAAGATATCTGAGGCGAAGCAAGAGGCTTATGAGACTTGCAAGGAGTTTGTCTAGTGCCCTGGATTCCTTGTACTTTCTTTTTGTTGGTCTTTACTGGTCTTTGGTTTTTGGTTTTTGTGCTGGTTTTGGTTATGGCGGACTGGTCCCCAGTCCTGTTTCTTTTTAGTGTCCTTTAATGTTATACTTTTACTCTAGCTTTTATGGGGTTTCGGGTCCCCTTTAAAAACCTATTTTTTCCTGCAATAAAAAACATATAATATATTATATTGAATATTCAAAATATTAAAACCAAATATAATAACATTATTTTTAATTAAGATATAATAATAAAAATTCATCAATAATAATAAAATGACTACAAAAATTTGTGTAGAATTGTTTTTTTAAAAGAATAATTATTAACTTTTAATTGGTTAGAAAAATATTTTTAAATAATAGAAGAATATCAATTAGAATTAAAAAAATAAAATAAATAAATAAATATATATATATAGATATATATACATACACATATATATATATATATAATATATATATATATATATATTATATATATATATATACATATATATATATATAGATACATATACATATATATATATATACATACATACATACATATATATATATATATATATATTATATATATATGTAGAGATATATATATATATATATATATATATATATATATAGAGATATATATA
>BSBK01012028.1:0-56679 GCA_027943335.1 Chamaecyparis obtusa
TATGTGTGTATGTTTATGTGTATATGTATATATACACATATCTATATCTATACATAAACATTAATATATATATATATATATATATATATATATGTATGTATGTATGTATGTATGTATGTATGTATGTATGTATGTATATGTACATATTAATTTATATATATATATATATAATATATATATATATATATATATATATATATATATATGTATGTATGTATGTATGTATGTATGTATGTATGTATGTATACATACATAGATATATATATGTATGTATGTATGTATGTATGTATGTATGTATGTATGTATGTCTGTGTGTGTGTGTATATATATAATATATATATATATATATATATATATATATATATATATATATATATATATATATATATATATATATATATGTATATATATATATATATATGTATATATATATATATATATGTATATATATATGTATATATGTATATGTATATGATATGCATATGTATATGTATATATGTGTGTGTGTGTGTGTGTGTCTGTATATATGTGTGTGTGTGTGTGTGTATATGTGTGTGCATACATACATACATACATACATACATAGATATATATGTGTGTGTGTGTGTGTGTGTGCATATATATATATGGATCAAGAGATAGTGTAAATCTTACAAGATGAGTGGCTACAACTTTGTTCATAGTCATACAATCAAATCATAGATATGAACAATGACACATATATGCAACAAATATAACATATCTATATCATCGTTAATACATCAAACATAATACTAGGTAGAGTGTAATTATGAACAAAAAGAATATACTCATATAGTCATCATGGAATCGGACTAAGTCTGATAATCATAAACATTAACAATAAAAAAATATTCAGACAACACAATTATAATCCTATAAGAAAACATGAATGAAGAATTGATGAAGGGTGCTCCCCTTAATACCACAAACACATAACAAACATAGAGAAACTACAACAATAATATGCAAGAACAGAAAATTGGCTTCTTATTATCTCCACAAATGTGGAATTACAAATTTTTAGAATTACAACAGGTAAAGCCACATGGGCATTCCCTTACAATATTCTATAGGACAAAGCCTCGAACTATTACCCAGATCTACTACCCAGAACTATTCTGAACTGCCTAAGACAATAATACAGCCTTCCTTATATAGGCAATTTTCCACCGCTTGGGAAGGTTCCAAAATTTTAGCCAATAAGGCCGACCAAACTTAGAATTACTTTATTTTACATTTTATTACATTATAGTCAGCTCAAGATAACCTTTGAAACGCGAACAGAAATTTTGAAGAAAATTATTTTCCGCCATTTCAGGTGGCCCAACTTCCGAAGACCATAAGTCATCACCAGTTGACCTGATCGGCTATTATAACCCCATTTCGGAAACACCACGGAGCGCTCTACTAGCTTAACCCCCGCAAGCACCCATCACCTAAATTTTCAACTTCATCCGGGGCCTCTAAAGCCTTCAAAACTGAGTTCAAAGTTTCTGTACCCTACTGCCAATACCGAAAATTTTCAATATCTTCCAATATACACTTGATCTGGCAATGAAACTTTACTAGCAGACTTATATGACCAAAATGAACTTCTAAGAAAGAAATTAGATCATTCTGAGCACATACAAAAATTACCAAAAATAGTAACTTTCCATAAATAGAAGCTCTGCACAAAATAGCCCTTATTGGATACAAAAACAAAATTTTTTTTTTTTTTTTAGGTGATGCAAGATTGCTCTTACACCCAAGATGCTCTTGCATCAGACACCCAAGGTAATTTGAGAACTGACCCTATCACGACTCAGGTGTGCAGAGGAAAACCAAGACGGCTAACCTCCTCCTTTGTCAGCCATGATGAATCTTCAATAGGTTGTCCTTGCCACTTGACTAGATATTCTTCATATTCCTGTTCCTTGTGCTTCTGCCAACATGATTGTCTAGTATATCTTCGATCTCCTTAGTGTCTGAACTAGTTGCTGAAATACCCCACTGTGCTGCTATGATCTCATCTTCAACACCTCCTCCATGATACTCTGTCAGATCTGAAATGTTAAACACTGGTGAAATATTCAGCTCAGTAGGCAATTCTACCTCATATGCATTTTCTGAATCATGTTTCTTCAATATCCTACATGGTCCAAACTTCTTCATTTTCAGCTTGTTATATGTACCAACTGGAAACCGCTCCTTCTACAAATGAACCATGACTTCATCACCAACTTGAAATTCCTTATACCTACTTTTCTCATCTGCCTTAGCCTTATACTGTGCATTCATCTTGGTAATATGCTTCCTCACCTCCCCATGGATGTTCTTCAAGTGTTTCTGCAAAATCCTCAGCTTCAGCACTACTTATTTCTCCTTTATCTATCTTCCTCAATTCAGATGCATTTCTTGGACTACTTCCATATACAATCTGGAATGGTGATTTACCAGTGTTCCTATTGATAGAATTATTGTATGCAAATTCCACCTGTGGTAAAATCAAATCCCATCCTGTTGGCTTATCTCCAACCAGACATCTCAGCAAATTTCCCAAACTCCTATTCACCACCTCTGTATGTCCATCAGTCTGTGGATGATGTGATGAACTGAACTTCAAATCTGTCGTTAACTTCTTCCACAATGTACGCCAGAAATATCTAACAAACTTAGTGTCCCGATCTGAAACTATGGTCTTTGGCAAACCATGAAGTCTCACTACTTCTCTGAAAAACAATTCTGCTACATGAACAACATCATTAGTCTTTTTGCAGGGAGTGAAATGTGCCATTTTTTAAAATCTATCAACTACCACAAAAATTGAATCGTGTCCCCGTTGAGACCTCGGTAAACCAAGAACAAAGTCCATACTGATATCCTCCCAAGGCTTCTCTAGTATAGGTAATGGCTGATACAACCTTGTATTCTGCTTCACTCCTTTCGCCATCTAACATACTGTGCAACTCTGTACAAACTTCTTCACATCTTGCTGCAATTGTGGCCAATAATAATTCTCACCAACTAAAGCAAGGGTTTTATCATGACCAAAATGTCCAGCCAATCCTCCACTATGCTTCTCCCTGATGAGATTCTCCCTCATAGAACTTCATGGAATGCACAACTGACTCCCTCTGAATAGCATATCATCTTGGATGATAAAATTCAGCCATTTCGTCCTGTCTAGAGTAACAGGTTCTGTACAAGCTTTCCAAGCTTCACCGAAATCAGGATCCACTGGATATAAATTCTTGAGTTCCTTGAACCCAACCACTTCAATGTGCATTTCTATCAGTAATAGTTGCCTTCTACTAAGAGCATCTGCAACCCTATTAGACTTTCCACTCCTGTGTTTCAAAATAAATGTATAACTCTGCAAAAACTCAACCCATTTCAAATACCTTTGATTCAATTTTTCTTGACTATTCAAATATTGCAAAGCTTGATGATCAGTATACAAAACAAACTCCTTAGGAAGCAGATAGTGTCTCCACTTTTTCAATGCCTGAACTATAGCATAAAATTCCTGATCATAAACAGAATATTTTCTCTTGGCATCATTTAATTTCTCACTGAAATAAGCAACAGGTTTACCTTCTTAGCTCATAACAGCTCCTATTGCAGTACCACTAGCATCACAATCTACTTGAAACACCTTATTAAAATCTGGAAGTGCTAAAATAGGTTGTTCTGTAACTTTTTGTTTCAACAATTGAAAACTCTTTTCTGCCCCATTAGTCCACTTAAACTCTTTTCTATCCCCTCTCATTGTTTCAGTCAAGGGTCCACAAATACTGCTAAAATTTCTGATAAACTTTCTGTAAAAGCTAGCCAAACCATGAAAAAATCTTACCTCAGTAGCACTCCTTGGAGTAGGCTATTCAAGGATAGCCTGTACCTTCTCTAGGTCCATTTTTAGACCTTCTCCTGAAACTACAAACCCCAAATACACCAACTCTTTCTTCACAAAACTGCACTTCTTCAAATTAATCAGCAATTTCTCTTCTCTCAACTTCTCAAATACCATACAAATATGCATCATATGCTCATCCAATGTCTTACTAAAGATCAAAATATCATCTAGGTAAACAATGACAAACTTACCCAAAAATTCTTTCAGAACTTCGTTCATGAGCCGCATGAAAGTGCTCAGTGCATTGGTTAGCCCAAAAGGCATGACTAACCACTCATATAGTCCTTTCTTTGTCTTGAAGGCAGTCTTCTATTCATCTCCTTGTCTGATTTGAATCTGATGATATCCACTCTTCAGATCTATCTTTGAAAAATACATAGCTCCACTCAAACAGTTCATAATATCATCCATTCGTGGCAATGGAAACCTGTACTTGATTGTAATCTTGTTTATTGCCTTAGAATCTGTACACATCCTCCATTCTCCATTCTACTTTGGTGCTAATACCGTTAGTATAGCACATAGACTCAGACTCTCACGGATCAATCCTTTCCGTAACAGTTCATGTACTTGTCTATTCAACTCCTCACTTTCTGCAAGTGTCATTCTGTGTGCTGCCTTATTCGGCAAACTCACTCATGGGATCAAGTCCATCTGATGATTGATCTTCCTGACTGGTGGTAATCCATTAGGCACGTTATTGGATACAGTATCCTGAAACTCATTCAACAAATCTACAACTTCTACAGGAACATCTTCTACTTCTTCTTTACCAGCTTTTGGAATTAAAGCAAAACATACATGCTCATGCCTCATACCATCTAGGAAATTTCTTCCATCAACAAAAGTTATCCTTGCATTACCACATACCTTTTCTTCGGTCTCCTTCAATGGTTTTAGCTTATGTCTCACTCCATCCTTTGTCAGGGAATAGGTATTTGCATGACCATCGTGTACAGCACATCTGTCAAACTACCACGGTCTACCCAATAACATATGACATGCATTGATAGAGATGATATCACATAGTACTTCATCTTGGTACCCACCGATCTTAAACTTTACCAGGCACTGTTCACTGACCATGACCTTGTGGTCATCGTGCACCCAAAAAATCTGATATGGATGTGGATGTTTCTATCTCTTGAGCTTCAACTTTGTCACCATCTCTTTTGACACCAAATTGTCAGTGCTTCCACTATCGATAATCACATCACAGCATTTACCCTCACACTTGCATCGAGTGTGAAACAGGCTCCTCCTTTGTTCAGGTTCGTTCTCACCACTCAGCAAGACTCTTCTGTTAATTAGCATTTCTCCTCTTTCAACATCTTTAGAATTTGATGATCTAGCATCTTCATCGACATGTGCAACTCTGGCCTGGCCTTCATTTCTCTTGTCTGTTCTTCCTTGGCGCTGAGGACATTCAAATACCCTATGACCTTCTTCTCCACAATGAAAACATGTTCCACAGAAGCCTCCTCTTCCTGAACCTTGTCCTCTTCCTCTTACCCTCTGATCTCTATTATTCTAATCTTGGAAATGATTAGAATTATTTCCTCTCTGATTCTGGCTGCTACTGGCCTCATCCTTCTTTTTTGGATCTTCATTTCGGCCACCATATGACCGTCCACCAGATCTTCCACCAGGACCTCTTCCATTTTGTCTGCTCTCAAACTTCTTGTTCATCTTTTCCTCTACTTTTAGGGCAAACTGGTATGCCTCTTCAATACTGTTCATTCGAACTAGATTCAGCTCCTCCTGAATGCTTGGCCTTAACCCATTAAGGTATTGGGCAACTTTCTCCTTATCAGCTTCTGCATGGCCTGTTCTGATGAGAAGTCGATAGAACTCCTCTGTATACTCCTGAATAGATCTTCCTGCTTGCTTCAAACTCTACATTTTCTTTAGTAGGTCAAGCTCATAATCAATAGGAATGAACTATCACTTCAATTTATCCACCATCCGATCCCATCTCGTGATTTTCTCTTTTCCCCTTCTATTTCACTCCAGCTGAATCTCTTTCCACCATATCTTTGCATGACCTTTCAGTCTGGCCTTCACAAATTTGACCCTATCAGGATCCTCAACATCTTCATACTCAAAATATTTCTCACATTCATTGATCCAGTCGATCAATTCTTCTGGGTTAAGATTTCCAAAAAATGTAGGAACCTCAATCTTAGGTCTTTTCCCAATCTTAGAAATGGCCCGAAAAAGTCTTTCTTCCTCCTGGTTCACAATTTCAGCTTCTCCTTCTTGATATTCTTCTTCGGCTTTATCCTCGCTTTCATCTCTGACATTAAGATTCATTCCCCTGTGAATCTCTTCTTGCAATGCTCACACTTGTCTCTGCAGCTCTCTAACCTCAGGTGTCATAGCACCAGCTCTTCCACCACGTTCTCTTCGTGGAGGCATTTTCGCGATGCACAATGTGTTCCATGTATCAGTTTTGCGAAATTATATCTATGATGAGTCTCATATTATTGACTGGGATGCCTTGCAGGTGGAGTCAGATGGCCAGCTGGCACTAGAGCCCATTCGCATTTTGGCTCGTCGGACGTTGGTACTTTGAGGCCGAACGCTGGACCAGGTTAGGGTCCAGTGGGATTGCTATGATGAGGTCACAGCCTCATGGGAGGATGCAGCTCAGATGAGGGCCCAGTATGCACACCTCTTTGATGAACTCCAGGAGGATGTTCATACCTAGAGGGGGTGGATGTGAGGTCCACTTTCGGCCCACATAGTGATCCTGTGTTGTACATATTAGCTATCTTTTTGATTATGTACCTTTCAGAGATACTTGGACTTTGTCGACTACTGTTATATTATGTTTGGACTCGTTGGACTGTTCTTTTGATGATTTTGCATATGGGATCCATGATGTGTAGATTTGGTTTATGTTTGTTTTTATATGATGTATTGTGATCCTGATGATCTTGATGATATTTAAATTACGTTATGGAATTTCATTTGAAATGTGCAATCAAATCATGAATATTATATGCAATTGATGTATGAGTTGAATTATGTAATTTAATGATTAAATTTCGCTATATCTTATATGTTATTGTAATGGTTTTCTTCCTTGAATTACTGATGCTGCATTTAGGTATTGCAGGTGGAAGGACCATGGAAACACATTCAGGGAAAACACATTGAACATAGGGTAACCAGTTAAACCAAGGCCCCATCTATTAAGAGACCTGAGGCCTCGTTGTTAAGTAATTTATTTCGTAACAGTAATTTGAATGTTTGTATGTTATGTGTTGTTATCTGGATGTACCTTTCGTGAAATGTTATTTTGTTAAGTGTCGCTTGACACTATTGTTAAATGTTATAAAGGTACGTCATGTGTTGTGAGAGAGCACTTGCTAGGAGTTTTAGGGATATCTTAGCACTCCTTTCTGCCATAGGAATCTTTTTGCAGTCTCATTCCCCATTTTCGATGTTATTTCTCGACATGGGTTTAGAGGGTTTATAATGGCCTTAGGAGATAGTTTTATGCAAATTTTGTTGGTTGTGTTTTGTCCCAACTTTTGGGCATCACAGCAGCTCTCTAACCTCAGGTGTCATAGCACCAGCTCTTCCACCACGTTCTCTTCGTGGAGGCATTTTCGTGATGCACGCTGAAACCCTAACCACGGTCCTGGTGCAAACTACCTCACAGTCGGCGATCTGCTTACACACTCAAGAAATCCTACTCTAATACCACTTTATGAAGGGTTCTCCCCTTAATACCACAAACACATAACAAACATAGAGAAACTACAACAATAATATGCAAGAACAGAAAATTGGCTTCTTATTATCTCCACAAATGTGGAATTATAAATTTTTAGAATTACAACATGCAAAGCCACATGGGCATTCCCTTACAATATTCTATAGGACAAAGCCTTGAACTATTACCTAGATCTACTACCCAGAACTATTCTGAACTGCCTAAGACAATAATACAGCCTTCCTTATATAGGCAATTTTCCACCGCTTGGGAAGGTTCAAGAATTTTAGCCAATAAGGCTGACCAAACTTAGAATTACTTTATTTTACATTTTATTACATTATAGTCAGCTCAAGATAACCTTTGAAACCTGAACAAAAATTTTGAAGAAAATTATTTTCTGCCATTTCAGGTGGCCCAACTTCCGAAGACCATAAGTGATCACCAGTTGACCCGATCGGCTATTATAACCCCATTTCGGAAATACCACAGAGTGCTCTACAGACTTGACCCACGCAAGCACCTGTCACCCAAATTTTTAACCTCATCCAGGGCCTATAAAGCCTTCAAAACTGAGTTCAAAGTTTCTGTACCCTACTGCCAATACCGAAAATCTTCAATATCTTCCAATATACACTTGATCTGGAAATGAAACTCTACTGGCAGACTTATATGACCAAAATGAACTTCCAAGAAAGAAATCAAATCATTCTGAGCACATGCAAAAATTACCAAAAATAGTAACTTTCCATAAATAGAAGCTCTGCACAAAATAGCCCTTATTGAATACAAAAATAGAAATATTTTTTTTTTTTGGGTCATGCAAGATTTCTCTTACACCTAGGATGCTCCTGCATCAGACACCCAGGGTAATTTGAGAAGTGACCCTATCACGACTCAGGTGTGCAGAGGAAAACCAAGACGGCTAACCTCCTCCTTTGTCAGCCATGATGAATATTCAACAGGTCATCCTTGCCACTTGACCAGATATTCTTCATATGTCCTGTTCCTTGTGCTTCTGCCAACATGACTATCTAGTATATCTTCGATCTCCTTAGTATCTTAACTAGTTGCTGGAATACCCCAGTGTGCTGCTGTGATCTCATCTTCAACACCTCCTCCATGATACTCTGTCAGATCTGAAATGTTAAACACTGGTGAAATATTTAGCTCAGTAGGCAATTCTACCTCATATGCATTTCCTGAATCATGTTTCTTCAGTATCTTACATGGTCCAAACTTCCTCATTTTCAGCTTATTATATGTACCAACTGGAAACCGCTCCTTCTGCAAATGAACCATGACTTCATCGCCAACCTGAAATTCTTTATACCTCCTTTTCTCATCTGCCTTAGCCTTATACTATGCGTTCATCTTGGTAATATGCTTCCTCACCTCCCCATGGATGTTCTTCAAGTGTTCTACAAAATCCTCAGCTTCAGCACTACTTATTTCTCCTTTATCTATCTTCCTCAATTCAGATGCATTTTTTGGACTACTTCCATATACAATATAGAATGGTGATTTACCAATACTCCTATTGATAGAATTATTGTATGCAAATTCTGCCTGTGGTAAAATCAAATACCATCCTATTGGCTTATCTCCAACCAAACATCTCAGCAAATTTCTCAAACTCCTATTCACCACCTCTATCTGTCCATCAGTCTGTGGATGATGTGATGAACTAAACTTCAAATCTATTTTTAACTTCTTCCACAATGTACGCCAAAAATATCCAACAAACTTAGTGTCCCGATCTGAAACTATGGTCTTTGGACAACTATGAAGTCTCACTACTTCTCTAAAAAACAATTCTTCTAGATGAACAACATCATTAGTCTTCTTGCAGGGAATGAAATGTGCCATCTTCAAAAATCTGTCAACTACCACAAAAATTGAATCATGTCCCCGCTGAGTCCTCGGTAAACTAAGAACAAAGTCCATACTGATATCCTCCCAAGGCTTCTCTAGTATAGGTAATGGCTGATACAACCCTGTATTCTACTTCACTCCTTTCACCATCTGACATACTCTGCAACTCTATACAAACTTCTTCACATCTTGCTGCAATTGTGGCCAATAATAATTCTCACCAACCAAAGTAAGGGTTTTATCATGACCAAAATATGCAGCCAATCCTCCACTATGCTTCTCCTTGATGAGATTCTCCCTCATAGAACTTCGTGGAATGCACAACTGACTTCCTCTGAATAGCATATCATCTTGGATGATAAAATCTAGCCATTTCGTCCTGTCTAGAGTAACAGGTTCTGTACAAGCTTTCCAAGCTTCACCAAAATCAGGATCCACTGGATACAAATTCTTGAGTTTCTTGAACCCAACCACTTCAATCTGCATTTCTGTCAGCAATAGTTGCCTTCTGCTAAGAGCATCTGCAACCCTATTAGAATTTCCAATCCTGTGTTTCAAAACAAATGTATAAATCTGCAAAAACTCAACCCATTTCAAATGCCTTTGATTCAATTTTCCTTGACTATTCAAATATTGCAAAGCTTGATGATCAGTATACAAAACAAACTCTTTAAGAAGCAGACAGTGTCTCCACTTTTTTCAATGCCTGAACTATAGCATAAAATTTTTTATCATAAATAGAATATTTTCTCTTGGCATCATTTAATTTCTCACTGAAATAAACAACAGGTTTACCTTCTTGGCTCATAACAGCTCCTATTGTAGTACCACTAGCATCACAATCTACTTGAAACACCTTATTAAAATCTAGAAGTGCTAAAATAGGTTGTTCTGTAACTTTTTGTTTCAACAATTGAAAACTCTTTTCTAGCCCATCAGTCCACTTAAACTCTTTTCTATCCCCTCTTATTATTTCAGTCAAGGGTCCACAAATACTGCTAAAATTTATGATAAACTTTCTGTAAAAGCTAGCCAAACCATGAAAAGATCTTACCTTAGTAGCACTCCTTGGAGTAGGCCATTCAAGGATAGCTTGTACCTTCTCTGGGTCCATTTTTAGACCTTCTCCTGAAACTACAAACCCCAAATACACCAACTCTTTCTTCACAAAACTGCACTTCTTTAAATTAATCAGTAATTTCTCTTCTCTCAACTTCTCAAATACCATACAAATATGCATCATATGCTCATCTAATGTCTTACAAAAGATCAAAATATCATCTAGGTAAACAATGACAAACTTACCCAAAAATTCTTTCAGAACATCATTCATGAGCCGCATGAAAGTGCTCGGTGCATTGGTTAGCCAAAAAGGCATGACTAACCACTCATATAGTCCTTCCTTTGTCTTGAAGGAAGTCTTCCATTCATCTCCTTCTCTAATCCGAATCTGATGATATCCACTCTTTAGATCTATCTTTGAGAAATATATAGCTCCACTCAAATAGTCCACAATATCATCCATTCGTGGCAATGGAAACCTGTACTTGATTGTGATCTTGTTTATTACCCTAGAATCTGTACACATCCTCCATTCTTTATTCTTCTTTGGTGCTAATACCACTGGTACATCATAGGGACTCAGACTCTCACGGATCAATCCTTTCTGTAATAGTTCATATACTTGTCTGTTCAACTCTTCACTTTCTGCAGGTGTCATTCTATGTGCTGCCTTATTCGGCAAACTCACTCATGGGATGAAGTCCCTCTAATGACTGATCTTCCTGACTGGTGGTAATCCATCAGGTATGTTATCGGATACAATATCTTGAAACTCATTCAACAAATCTACAACTTCTACAGGAACATCTTCTACTTCCTCTTTACCATCTTTTGAAATTAAAGCAAAACATACATGCTCATGCCTCATACCATCTAGGAAATTTCTTCCAACAATAAAAGTTATCCTTGCATTACCACATACCTTTTCTTCGGTCTCCTTCAATGGTTTTAGCTTATGTCGCACTCCATCCTTTGTTAGGGAATAGGTATTCGCACGACCATTGTGTACAGCACATCTGTCAAACTGCCACGGTCTACCCAATAACATATGACATACATCCATAGAGATGATATCACATAGTACCTCATCTTGGTACCCACCGATCTTGAACTTTACCAGACACTATTCACTAACCATGACCTTGTGGTCATCCTGCACCCAGGAAATCTGATATGGATGTGGGTGTTTCTGTCTCTTGAGCTTCAACTTTGTCACCATCTCTTCTGACACCAAATTGTCAGTGCTTCCACTATCAATAATCACATCACAGCATTTACCCTCACACTTGCATCGAGTGTGAAATAGGCTCCTCCTTTGTTCAGGTTCGTTCTCACCACTCAGCAAGACTCTTCTGTTAATTAGCATTTCTCCTCTTTCAACATCTTTAGAATTTGATGATCTAGCATCTTCATCTACATGTGCAACTCTGGCCTGGCCTTCATTTCTCCTGTCTATTCTTCTTTGGTGCTGAAGACATTCAAATGCCCTATGACCTTCTTCTCCACAGTAAAAACATGTTCCATGGAAGCCTCCTCTTCTTGAACCTTGTCCTCTTCCTCTTCCCCTCTGATCTCTATTATTCTGATCTTGGAAATGATTAGAATTGTTTCCTCTCTGATTCTCGCTGCTACTGGCCTCATCCTTCCTTTTCGAATCTTCATTTCGGCCACCATATGACTGTCCACCAGATCTTCCACCACAACCGCTTCCATTTTGTCTGCTCTCAAACTTCTTGTTCATCTTTTCCTCTACTTTTAGGGAAAACTGGTATGCCTCTTCAATACTATTCATTCAAACCAGATTCAGCTCCTCCTGAATGCTTGGCCTTAACCCATTAAGGTATCAGGCAACTTTCTCCTTATCAGCTTCTACATGGCCTGTTCTGATGAGAAGTCGATAGAACTCCTCTATATACTCCTGAACAGATCTTCCTGCTTACTTCAAACTCTACATTTTCTTTAGTAGGTCAAGCTCATAATCAATAGGAATGAACTGTCACTTCAATTTATCCACCATCCGATCTCATCTCGTGATTTTCTCCTTTCCCCTTCTATTTCGCTCCAGCTGAATCTGTTGCCACCATATCTTTGCATGACCTTTCAGTCTAGCCTTCGCAAATTTGACCCTATCAGGATCCTCAACATCTTCATACTCAAAATATTCCTCACATTCATTGATCCAGTTGATCAATTCTTTTGGGTTAAGATTTCCAAAAAATGTAGGAACCTCAATCTTAGGTCTTTTCCCAATCTTAGGAATGGCCCGAAAAAGTCTTTCTTCCTCCTGGTTCACAATTTCAGCTTCTCCTTCTTGATATTCTTCTTCGGCTTCATCCTCGCTTTCATCTCTGACATTAAGATTCATTCCCCTGTGAATCTCTTCTTGCAATGCTCGCACTTGTCTCTGCAGCTCTCTAACCTCAGGTGTCATAGCACCAGCTCTTCCACCATGTTCTCTTCGTGGAGGCATTTTCGCGATGCGCGCTGAAACCCTAACCATGATCTTGGTGCAAATGACCTCACAGTCGACGATCTGCTTACACACTCAGGAACTCCTACTCTGATACCACTTGATGAAGGGTGCTCCCCTTAATACCACAAACACATAACAGACATAGAGAAACTACAACAATAATATGCAAGAACAGAAAATTGGCTTCTTATTATCTCCACAAATGTGGAATTATAAATTTTCAGAATTATAACATGCAAAGCCACATGGTCATTCCCTTACAATACTCTGTAGGACAAAGCCTCAAACTATTACCCAGATCTACTACCCAGAACTATTCTGAACTGCTTAAAACAATAATACAGCCTTCCTTATATAGGCAATTTTCCACCGCCTGGGAAGGTTCTAGAATTTTAGCCAATAAGGCCGACCAAACTTAGAATTACTTTATTTTACATTTTATTACATTATAGTCAGCTCAAGATAACCTTTGAAACCCGAACATAAATTTTGAAGAAAATTATTTTCTGTCATTTCAGGTGGCCCAACTTCCGAAGACCATAAGTCATCACCAGTTGACCCGATCAGCTATTATAACCCCATTTCAGAAATGCCACGGAGCGCTCTACAATTATAATTCACAAAAGCGCCCGTCACCCAAATTTTTGACCTCATCCGGGGCCTCTAAAGCCTTCAAAACTGAGTTCAAAGTTTCTGTACCCTACTGCCAATACCAAAAATCTTCAATATCTTCCAATATACACTTGATCTAGGAATGAAACTTTACTGGCAGACTTATATGACCAAAATGAACTTCCAAGAAAGAAATCAGATCATTCTGAGCACATGCAAAAATTACCAAAAATAATAACTTTCCATAAATAGAAGCTCTGGACAAAATAGCCCTTATTGAATACAAAAATAGAAATTTTTTTTTTTTTTGGGTGATGCAAGATTGCTCTTACACCCAGGATGCTCCTGCATCAATAATGTTGATAACAATGCCCATACATCAATTTGAATCATAAATATCAAAATGACATATTCATCACCTAGAGATATTAGAGAAAGATATATATATATATATATATATATATATATATATATATATATATATATATATATATATATATATATATATATATATATATATATATATATATATATATATATATATATATATATATATATATATATATATATATATATAATCCATTAAATGTAAACAGTATCATGTAATAAGTTCTTCTCACATATGCATAAAATAAAGTATGTGGGAGGGTATTACAAATAAACTATGAATAACTAGGCACGTCTGCTTAAGTGGTTTGAAACCTAGTGTAAAATTAATTATAAAGCTATACAATTCGTGATGTGATAGATATGATCTAGATAACACCTAGATGATAGGAAGAATAGCAAAAATATAAGTTCATCACATTGAGTGCAAGCAAGGCATACATTCATAGTAGATAAAGTTTACATTAGGGAGGGGTGCTATGGATTGATTTATAGGATTTGTAGCATTATTAGAGAGCCTAGCAACATAACAACTACAAAAGATGTACCACATATGTAGTAGTATTTGAGTAGAGTTTATCAAAATGAGGAACTCCAAATAATATGATGCATGAATAAGATTGTGAGGAGTTGTATCAACTAATATATTTATTAGAAATAGTATTAGAATGATATGTGGTGGCCAAGAAATATGTTACTATATGTGTTAGACTAGTTGATAGAAAAGCTAATTGGTTTGTAACTAAACACAAGATTAATAAAACTAGCATTAAAAATTTGTGTGTTGTATTGCATAGAGATATTCTACTATTTTACATTTACTAGAATAACATTTGTTAGATCAATTACTATAAAATCTTAAACATGTAACTTAGAACATTCAAAATCTAGATAGTTAAATATCCTAGTAAGAAATAATTTTCTAAAATAAAATATACAACACATTTAAACTAATTTAAATATTAAAAAAATCTTTAATAATTATTAGAAAAAGCATTTACTCATATTTACATAGAAATCACTCAACACAAAAACATACAAAATTGACATAGCTGAGAAATAAAATTATGTAGTACTTACTAAAAATTTTGACTGTGACAAATTATTTTCAACTGAGGAAATGAATGAATTTGAAACTATATTTTAGACCGGAACCTTAAAATAATAAACAAAGCAAATTAATCTAATCCCCTAATACCAACAAAATAAAGCACTCTCGATGCACTAATCATACAGCTTTCAAATCGAATGATAAAACACAAAGATAAATCAAAACAAAGCACATTTGAACAACAAAATCACCTTTAAAAATACCAAAAAACCTAATCTCAAAGAAATGCTCCAAATAATATGAACTCCGTTTAGTGCTTTCAAATTCTAGAAAATGGTTCATGGAATCTGCTAACGTAGCTGCAGTCAAAATTTTTGTTATTCCGACTACAAAGCCACTTATCTGGCAATAATTAGGCAAGGATCGTATATTTGGAGTACATAAAAGATTCCCGAGTCCACAATAATTTGACAAATACTGTAGTACAATTTAGGGAATGGGATTGATCACTATTTTATCTAGTTAATTTCCTAGATATAAGATGTAGTTCTTGCTAAATTAATCATATATTCATGAAGTTGTTCGCTTTGTAGTCGTGAATTACGAATCCTCCTGTCCTTGTCACATATGATTTTCTACGAGGAGTTTTTTTATGTTATTAGTGCTATCAACATGATTGATTTTGTTGGGATTGGAAGGCCAATGAACATTTGTCCGTTGTGCCTTGTCTTTTCAACTGCTCAGTTTGAGCTTATAAATAAGACTCTTTGTGGTCATTTCTAAACATTCTGATTTGAGGTTAATACAATTCTTCTACTATCAGTGTGGACATAGCCACTATTGTGGTGAACCACGATAAACAACGTGTTCATTGTTTGTTTACAATCTTCTCTTTTATTCTATAAATTCTAGTTTTAAATTCAAATTCTTAAATCTATAATTGGTATCAGAGCAAGGTTAATCGATGTTTGAGTTTTTCAATTTTAGAATTATGGATGAAGTAAGAGTACATAAATTTTTTGGGAAGAACTATAGAATATGGAAGATTCAAATGAAATATTTGTTAGTCAACAAAGAGCTTTTGCTAGCACTTGAAGGAAAAGAAAAGAAACCCACAGCCATGTCGGATGAAGATTGGGGAAAGCTTGATGAGAAAGCTACGGCGACAATCTTTCTCACATTAGGCGATAGTGTGCTGTATAACGTTTCAGACAAAAATATAGCCAAAGACGTATGTGATAAATTGGCTTCTACATATGCACAAGCATCTAATATAAACAAAGTCTTCATCATGAAGAAGTTATATAAACTTAAGATGAGGGAAGGTGAAGTTATGACAAATCACCTCAATGAATTCAACACCTTGATCAGCCAAGCAAATTCAATTGGCATGACACAAGATGATGAGAATAAGGCTATTCTATTGCTATCTTCTCTTCCTAATAGCTGGGATGGACTTGTGACAGCCATCAACACTTCAGCATCAATTACCAAGAAGCTAGTTTTTTATGAAGTTTCAGCCACCCTGCTCTCCAAATATTTGAGGAGAAAGAATGATGAGTCCTCATCTGGTAATGCTCTCACAATGGTGAGCACTGAAAATAGAGGAAGAAGCCAATATAGAGGCAGATTTAATAACAAAAGGAGGTCCCAATCTGCAAGAAGATCATAGTCAAGAGGGAGACAAAATGGTTGTTGGTTTTGTGGGAAGGCTGGGCATGTTAAAAAGGATTGCAGAAAATATAAGAAGGCACAAGAACAAGTATTGGAAAACCAAGAAAACATAGTTTGTGAAAAGGATCCGGGCATCCTAATTTTGTCAACAAGTGATACAAAATCTGATTCATGGGTAATTGATTTGGGAGCTTCCTTTCATGCTTCATCTCTCATGAATGCATTTACAAATTATCAAGGTGGTGAATTCAGAGAGGTATATTTGGGTGATAATAAAGCATGTAAAATTGTTGGAAAAGGAGATGTTGTCTTGCATCTTGAAGGAGGAGTAAAATTACTTCTCAAAGATGTTAGACATGTTCCTCAATTAAAGAGGAATCTGATTTCCGTCAACCAATTATACACCCAAGGTTTTAAAACTGAACTCATAGATACATGGAAAATAGTCAAAGGTTCATTGGAAATTGCTAAAGGAGACAAAACCGGTAGTCTCTATATTTTGAAACCCATTGATAAGGTGGGAGATGCTTTGACACTTGTGGACAACAATGCTGCACTTTGGCATCAAAGGCTAGGCCATATGAGCAAGAAAGGCCTTGAGGTAATGCTGAATTGTGATCAATTACCGGGTCTCAAATCTGCAAATTTAGAATTTTGTGAGCATTGTCTTCATGGGAAACAAAAGCAGGTCAGTTTCTTGAACAATGGACATGATAAAAGGACTACACCTTTGGAATTAGTGCATTTGGATGTCTTCTGACCTACGGAGGTAACCTGTTATGGAGGCACACAATATTTTGTCACCTTTCTTGATGATAGCACCTGAAAGGTATGGGTTTATATGCTTTCTAAAAAATCAAAATTATTCTCTAAATTCAAAATTTTTAAAGCTCTTGTGAAAAATCAGAGTGGTCATAAAATTAAGTGTTTAAAAATGGATAACAAAGGTGAATTCTATTTGTTGGAGTTTGATAACTTTTGTGCAAATCATTGTATAAGATGAATTAAGATTGTTCCTTATTTGCATCAAGAAAATGGGGTAGCAAAATGGTTAAATAGAACCATTCTTGAGAAAGCACGGTGTATGCTTTCAAATGCCAGTTGGGGCAAAGAATTTTGGGTGGAAGCCTGTAATACAGTAGTCTATTTAATCAATAGGACTCCTTCATCTCGTCTAGAGTTTGGCATTCCAGAAGAGGAATGGCTAGGAATAAGGATTTCATATTTACACATCAAAGTTTTTGGTTGTGAAGCTCATGTTCATGTCCCAAAAGAAAAGAGGACAAAGTTGGATTTCAAATCACAAAAGGAAATTTTCATTGGCTATGGAGAAGATCAGTTTGGTTACAGAGTTTGGGATCCGATTGAAGAGCAAATCATTCACAGTTGTGATGTCATTTTTAATGAGAAAAATTTTCCAGCTCCCGTAGACTTTGATAAGTCTAAAAAGGATTACATTTCCTTCATAATACCTTCAAGTGGTATTGATTCTACTCTACAGGGAAGAAGTTCCCTTCAGGTGACTCCAACTTCTATTCTAATTCCTCCTCAATCCTCATCAAGTGAGGATGATTACTCACATAATCTGTTTGATGAAGAACAGAGAAATTTGACTGATGACAGTCAAAGTTTTTTTGAAAACAGGGGAGAGCCCATGCTCTTCCCCTCCCTTCCTCATAACAATTCCTACCATAGTCCTCTCAACAGCCATGGAGTCACTTATAGTAGAGAGAAAGTTCCATACAACAGAGAAGATTATTTTGGCACACCTAATGTTCTCAGCAAAAAGAATCCTCTCAACAAGTCTAGACACCATGCGGTATAAATTTCTCAATGTGGTGAATTTTCTAACCTTCAAGAAACTCATGCCTGCAAGGACGTGACTCATGGTAGTAGAAATACAAGTCATGACAGGGAAATCGCATCTCACGGTTTTGATGACAGAGAAGACACTCATGGCAGGGAGCTAACCAATTCTCTGTTACCTCACCACTGTCTTGAATCTCCTCATGGTAGCGGAGATCCTCATAAGACCAGTCATGGCAAAGGAAATACCAGTCATGACAATGTGCAGTCTAAGTTTATTGAATGCGATGATTCCTCTCACCTCATAGTTCACCCTTGCTCTCACGGTTTTGATAAAGGATTAAGGATTGATGACTTTGATGGTGTTAATGAAAGTGATGGCAGCGGCTTTGATCCCTGTCACCCATTAACTTCTCCTCTTCATACAGTCCAAGCCGCTCCTTCACTGAGAACCCGTGCCAACAGTCATACACATGACAGTATAGAGAAATCTCAGTGCAAACAAAGGGATCGATTCAATTTTGGTGATCAACATAGACCGTAGGCACTTGAATCTGCCACACAGTATTTCCCTTGACCTCTTATGGAAAATTGTAGTGATGAAAGTAGTCATGATAGGGGAGAAGACACCCACAACAAGGATAATATTCAAAAGGAGGGAGTTTTAACAGGACAAACATACCGAAATAATTCAAGTATACAAAGGACATGCTCCTTTCCCATTTCCAAGGGCAGTCCTCATGAATTACTCAATGAATCAAATACCAACAGAATAGATCCTTCACTTGGAGAAAATAATCAATTACAGAGAATTCATTCTCGTGAACCAAATCATCCTGAATTGAGAAGATCCTCATGACAAAGGAAAGTTCCTTCAAAATTCTCTGATTATCAGCTATTATTTGCTGAAGAGGTAGAGCCAGAGCTATTAATTTCTGAGCAAATTGAACCTACAAATTTTAAAGAAGCATGTCTAAGCAATGATAAAAATAATTGGTTTGTTGCTATGAAAGATGAAATGAGTTTTCTTGAAGCAAATGACACCTGGGATTTGGTTGCTCTTCCACCAAATTGAAAACCACTCAAGAACAAGTGGGTCTATAAATTGAAAGATGAAGGAGGAGGTCACAAATAGTTCAAAGCTCGGTTGGTAGTAAAAGGATATGCTCAGAAATAGGGAATTGATTTCACTAAAATATTCTCTCCGGTTGTGAAGATGACATCCATCCAAATAGTATTGGGATTAGCAGCCATTTGGGATCTTGAATTGGAACAGTTAGATGTTAAGACAATGTTTTTACATGGAGACATAAATGAGGAGTTGTATAGCATCAGCCTGAAGGTTTTGTGAAAAATGGGTAGGAACATCTCTTTTGCTGGCTGAAGCATAGTTGTATGGGCTTAAACAAGCCTCGAGATAGTGGTATGTCAAGTTTGACTCCTTCATGCTTGAACATAATTTTATCAGATGTGAATCTAATCCATGCATTTACTATAAGACACTCCCGAATGGTGAATTTTTTATTCTTCTTCTCTATGTTGATGACATGTTAGTAGTGGGAACTAGCTCTAAAATTGTTAGTGAGTTGAAAACTAAATTGGCAAGCACATTTGCTATGAAGGATTTAGGGGCAGCCAAGAAGATTCTTGGTA
Organism: Chamaecyparis obtusa; assembly: GCA_027943335.1. Classification (NCBI taxonomy): domain Eukaryota; kingdom Viridiplantae; phylum Streptophyta; class Pinopsida; order Cupressales; family Cupressaceae; genus Chamaecyparis; species Chamaecyparis obtusa. The sequence continues at coordinate 20,234 of BSBK01012028.1, forward strand.
TGACCATTGCTCGGGATAGGAAGAAGAAAGTAATTACATTGTCACAAAAATAATACATTGACAAAGTAATTCAGAGATTTGGTATGGCTAATGCGCATAGTGTTTCTACTCCACTTGCTTCACATTTTTAGTTATCAACACATTTGTGTCCAAAAACACAAGAGGACAAGAAATATATGGAGGACATTCCTTACAAATCTACAGTTGGTAGCATTATGTATGCTATGGTTTTGACACATCCCGACATTGTTCATGTGGTGGGAGTTGTGAGTAGATTCATGAGAAATCCTAGGAAGCCTCATTAGGAGACTGTCAAATGGATATTAAGATACATTAAAGGCACTTTAGATTTGGTATTATGTTGGGTGAACCCACAATAGTGGGTTACACTTTTTTGCCTAAATGAACATTGTACTCTAAATTTTGAATAAAACTTTTAGATTCGAATGCATATTGTCGTTAAACCGTTAAGAATCAGAAGATAAAGTTGTAATACCCCAAAAATGGGCTATAAGTTCATTAACCTCCTATATCATTCAATTCGAATGAAATCGACATCGAAGTCCTAACCAAAGGCACATCTAAACATCATCGAATTTTAATTGATTATCTTAAATTCTGCATCGGGAAATATTCCTAGTAATATTCATAATTATCCTAATTATCTTTGATTTAATGATTATTTGGCAATAAATCCTATTTATCCTAAAGTTTGATTAATTGAATATTCTCAATATTTAATTAATTAGATTTAATTCTACCACTTAATTATTTAATTGAATTTAATTTTATTTATTCTTAAATTTTATTATTTAATTTTGACAATAAATCCAAAATCCTATGAATAATTGATTAAATTCTTATTTAATTAATTAAAGCAAGTTCTCAATTTTTCATAATATTGTTTTTGAATAAAAGTTTGAAAAATAATTGATTAACCCATAAATCAATTGTTTTATTTTTCAAAATCAGTTAAGTTGAAAATAAATCACTTTATTATTAAATTAATTCATAATAAATTATGCACAATTAGAAAAGCAGACAACTGTCAATTATCAATTAAAACTAAACTCTATTTTGAGTTAGACTCTGCTTTTGCATGTTTTTGTGAGTTAATTATCCTTTATTTAAAAATAACTCAAAAAATCAACCTAAGTTATTTGAGTGATTTATGGCTTTCTTCCATGCATCCTCAAAGCCCTACATTTCTATAAATCAAGGCTCAGCTCTTCACAAATCATCTCATATTTTTGCATCCTCACGTTGTCGAATTGGAGACTGAAGAATCATCTTTGTGAATCCAAGCTATTGTGAGATCATTCTTGTTTTTGAGTATTGCATATCATTTAGAATTCATCTTAGATCAATTCATTGCATATCAATTTTCATCTTAGATTCTAGATTCATATCAGTTTTCATCATATCATTGCATAGAAAATAAAAAAAATAGATTAATTTCATTCATATTTCATATCAGTTTTGAATTCAAATCCTTCGTTTAGGTGTCATCAAGGTCACTGATCTCGGTACAATCTGAGAATTCACACTCGCATCTACTAGAAGGCAATAAATCACCTGGTTAGTTTAGTTTTCCATTATTTGCACGATTTTGATTTTAGCTAATCTCTAATATTTTACTGAAGTGTTGTGTCTACAGCTAGGTACAAAATTCACACACACATTTCTGGCGCCCACCGTGGGGCCCTGAAATGGCTTTCCAATTCAATTCTATCAATTTCTATCTTTTCTTCTCAATTTCTGAGCCAAAACTATGATTTTTAAATTATGTCTGTACAATTTTCATATGAGTTTCTGACAAAAGTCATCTCAGACTATAACCACCATCGTACGACAGTCTATTGGATTGAGAATCATGCTAGACTATACACACTGTCATTTGGAAGTTCAACTATCATATCATCATACACCTAGTGTTGTACGAGTTTCTGGACTGTCGTCTGGAAGCAGATCCAGTGTCGTACAAGTTTTGGCACTAGGTTTTCATTGTCATTTCATTTTTCAGGGCAGTTTGTCATATTTGGTTTTCAGAGTTTGACTAACGGCTAATCTTAACAATTGAAATTCTCTATTTTTGATTGACTCCTACTGGTTTTGATTGGAAAAAGTGCAAAAATTGCTAAAAATAGGTAAAAATCTACTAAGCACATTGCGAGGAATTCAGGTAATCTTCTTAGCTAATAAGACTTCAATTTTGGATCTAAAAAGAACATCTCATGTGTTTAGCTTGAGTGACTTTTATTGCTTTCCTATCACATACTTCATTTGGGTTATAAAAATGAACATAGTTTGCTTTTAGCATCTTTGTTACACATAGTAATTAGGCCCTATGAACACTATTTGTGGATCTGGAGAGAGTGGTTTTCCACCGAAACTCTTCTCAATGAAGGATCCCTTGTAGGTGGGGAGGATACTGAGGGAGTCTCACGTTCCACTAGATCCACGTGTCTTCAACTTTTGATCGAGGCATTCTCTCTCCGGAGAGGTTGATAGATCATAAGGGATTGACATCATAGATCTTTATGAGATAATATTGGTCTTACCATGTCAGATTAATCTATCTACTTTGTTTGGGTTAAAAGTGAAAAGGCCAGGGGATTATGCTCTACTTCCTTTTTGGATAGTACCAAAAACCCAAATCCTTGAATCTAGAACCAGTCTCCATGTGGTATATCTTATGAGTCACCTTTAGAGAGGGTTAACCATAGTGGACATTCCCTTAATTGGGTCAACCACATTGATGGAACCTCAAGTGGTAATAGCCATTTTCACCATGGTAGTGACAACCGCTATATAAATGTCCTATTGAAAGAAATCTCCACAAGTGTGGTCTCTTGTTGGGCTGTTAGATCTCCCTAGCAGATCCTGAAGATTAATTTCTTAGACTATGTCAAAACCCTGGTGCACCTGGATTGGAGTTTGCCCTCTTGGATCATAAAAGTTGCAGAGTCAAACCATTACTAAAAACCCTAGTCAGGCCAAATTTTCATTTTCTAGGACTATGTGCATTAATGCAAAACTTTTTGGAACATACACAATTAGCACTTCTAATTGTTACATGTTTTCAAACATGCTTGAAATCACTTGCTTGCTATTTTGCGTGCTTTTTTATCTATCTGGTTACTGAAAATGAACAAATCTGTTACAATCCTCGAATCTGGACATTGAAATTTGCAAATAATCTGAAACTGAAAACCCTAAATTTGCAAAATTTGAAGTGAAATTCCTTTCTAGAGTCAAAAGTCATCTTAGGAGGTCAGAAAGTAATATGATTTTTTATCAAATGTTGTTTCATTACTACCCAACTATTGTATGGTAAAGAACCCAGTGTTGTACGAGTCTTTCTGCCAGTCAAATTCAAAAAAGTCAAATCCTGCTAGCAACTATCGTGCAAGTTTTGCAACTGTCGTACGAGCTTTTCAACTATCATTTCATAGCATACCCACTGTCATACAAGCCTGCAGAGTGTCGTTTGGGAAGATTTTGAAAGTTGTTAGAAAATTGTTAGAATTGCCAGATACTTAGCTTTTTCAGCCTATTTCTAGAATCTGTCGAACAAATCACTATGTCAGGAACATAGCAGCAACTACTAAGAATCCAATCATTTTCCTAAAGTGGCCTTTTGAATATGATTTAGCCTTCTATTTAATCAATTTGAGTCTTTATCATCTTGTGTCAAAACCTTGTCATAACTATCAATCTTCAATCAATCATCAAAATGACTAAGTGTTGTGATATCTTGTCCGCTATCTTTTGGGAATCTACCCATACATCCAGGGCATAGTATCCTTCACCCACGTCTAATCAAATCTTCAAACCAATCAAACCTTGACAAGGTTGCGTCATCTGGTCATCTTGATTCAATTCATTTTTTAGTTGTCTTCATCTTATTCTTTTGCTTCACCCAAGGTTAATGGTGGAAACTAGAGCTTCCTCCCATAAGAAATCTGGGGAAATATCTCATACTTTACCTTTGAATCACATAGGTCCAACTTTTGAGCAACTCTGTGATTCTGGTCTTTACAAAGATGACGGTGCTGGAAACCTTCGATTAAAAATTGGTTACATTCCTCCTTCGTCAACTCATAGAGGTACCCAACAAACCCCACATCAATCTATTCCAGGGAGTCCACAAACTCCTACCATGTCTCAAGCAGGGACAAAATTTGGCTCTCAAAGAGCTCAATCTCAACACGGTGCAGATCAGGAACCCACACCTGAAGAAATTACTCAATATCAAAATGATGACAAGTTCAAATGAATGATGAAGCATTTCTTGAAAGAAGATAGAGAGGCATACTTTTTACAATTAGCTCATCAAGGAGCTAAACTTCCTCCCAACTTTAATGTTGAAGATATCATTACGTATGAGGAAGAAACTCCACTCATAGCTATGATGAAACAAATGCATGCCATGCAAGTCAAACTTAACAACCTTGAAAAAGAAAAGTAACCTAGGGAGTTCTCTATGGAGGCCCTATGTCCTTTTCCATTCAAAAAAGACTTGTACATGCCACCATTCCCAAAAAGAGTGGAGATGCCTAAGTATGATAAGTATGATGGACACTCAGATCCTCAAGATCATGTTAGAGAATTTTGTACACAATCTATGGAGTTCATGCACAAACTAACCTATCTGATGCATCTCTTCCCTCGATCTCTAGGGGGAGCAGCCATCCACTGGTTCTCTAGATTGCCTTCTACTATCAAAACTTTTGAGGAGTTGATCAAATTGTTTTATCAATAATAATCCTACAATATTCAACATCTAGTCACCATAATTGATATCTGTAATCTCAAGTAATATCCAGGGGAACCATTCCTAACATTTCTCAAGAGATGGAGGAAGAAGTTCTCTCTATATGCCAGACCTATTCCAGAAACAAAAAAATTGGAAATCTTCATCAATAATCTTGTTCCAGAAATCAATTATCCTCTACAAATGCAAGATCATACATCTTTTGATAAGATGGTGGACAATGCTATCAAAATAAAAAAAAGTGCTTGTGAAAAAAGGAGAAATCACACTTCAAAAAGACAAGTACGAATCAGGATCCAGTTCTAAAGACAAGAACAAAAATTGGAACAAGAATAAAGGCATCGTCATAGATGGTGTTGTTGACACTATCCATGCCCCATAAAAGGCACTAGCCTACAACCTAACTCTTGGTTCCCAAGCCATTAAAGCTTCAGAAAAAAATTCATCTGAACCATTCCAAAAGAAGATATTTCCATTGGGGTAAAGGTCACAAAACTAATAACTGCTTACAATTGAAACACACCATTCAAGATCTGATCGATAATGGAGACATCATAGTTGACAATCCTAAGAGCAATAACGATCATAAGACATTTACAGAACCATTTCCGCAACATGGTCAAGGAGTTTCAACTTCTCAGCCCAATATGGGGGCAAAAGTCAACTATGCCTACCCTGGAAATAATGTTGTCATCAATATAGTTGAACCATGTCTCTCTGAAAGTTGCAATGTCACCACAATTGTATGAAGAGAAAGAGATCATTCCTCAGCTAATACAGTTACTCGATCACAAGCTTAGGCACATTTGAAAGGACAAATCTGAGATTCATCTAATGTCCCTAAGATGCCCTTCAATCTTTCTTCTGCTTCCAAATAGAAGGTTGTTCCTAAATCTTCGAGTTCTAAAGATACAAGGCCTACATCTTATAGCATTGTCCAACAACTCCAACACACTAATGCAAAAATCTCCATGTTTGAGTTACTTTGGATCTCTCCAGCTCATAGAGCTATACTAGACAAAGATTTGCTTAGTTCCAATGTTCCTGATGACCTTGATTTAGATAGGTTCCAGACTATGGTTGGACATCTTACATCTCCGCAATATATCTCCTTTTCAAAGGAAGATGACAACTCCTTGAGTCACCCGCATAATCAACCTTTGCATATAGAAGTCTTGATCAAGAACCGTAGAGTCAAACATGTGTTGATAGATGGAGGTGTGAGCCTAAACATTTGTTCTTACAGCTTGATCACACAATTGGGATTTTTAGAATTGGCTATTGATCCTAGAAAGAAAATAACTATCAAAGCCTATGATGAACAAGAAAGATCTTCTAAAGGCACCATTGTCTTACCTATCAGAGTAGGTCCAGTTATCAAAGATATTATATGTCAATTTCTTGATCTACCTTTGGCTTACAACATCCTCCTAGGGAGACCATGGATACATGAAATGCAAGCTATTCCTTCTACATACCATCAATGTTTGAAGTTTCCTTATGAAGGAGTAGAGGTTACTATCCCCGCAGATCTGAATACAACTTGCAATACATTGAAGGAAAGTGTAGATAAGCTTGTGCCTAATAACAGAGAATCTTCCATTGAATCAACTAAAAAGGCATCCACATCTAAAATGGAAGATCTTGCAAAAGAGGTTAATATCAAAGAAAATAGTATGGGAGAATATACTATGGAGTCAGTCTTATCTTTGACATCTCTTCCTATCTCACCTAAGTCTTATGGACAATCTTTGAAACAATCCAAGCCCGAACCTAAGGAACCTCTTGAAGCATATAAAAAGAATTTTTTAGTAGAACAAGTATCCAAGCAAGAGTTTGAAGAGGATGAAGCTGTGCTATCATGACTATACAAAGATGAACCCAAATCCCTAGTTGTGCAAACTCATGATTCTATAGTATCCAAAGATTCTTCTAAGTCATATGGTCCAGGAGATAAATTAATAGCTAAGATGTGATATTCAGGTAAAGGACCTCTAGGAGTCCGAGGAAAAGGTCTTGAGGAACCTCTCCCACATACTGGTAGAGCAAATAAAGACAAAGTTGGCTTAGGATTTGAAAAGAAACCCTTCCACCTCAAAGGTAATTGTTCTCATGTCGTAGAGAAGATCGCACCAGGAGAACCTCTTCTTAAAAAAGAAGAAACATAACCATTAGATAGTGATTCAGACAGCTTAGAACTCATCCCCTATGAAAAATTTCCTAAGGAGATCAAAGACCTTCTTGATGATAAAGATGATCCAATCAAAAGAATTAATGTAGTAGAAACACAAGAACCTACTATCAATCAAGAGATAGTTGCAACACAAGAACCAGCTAATCTCAAAAATAATCAAGAAGAGGGAATTGGTAGTGATTCTGAGATAGATTCCCATGAGTATGAATTCAAATCTAAATCTGAGGGTAATCCTTCTTGGGGTATTCACCATGACTTTACTCATGTTCTTAGATTTCCTAGAGATCTTGAATTAGAAACTGAATCAAATGACTATGAATGGGGAGCCATTCTAGAACCAGATGAGCTTATTATAGAGAAACATGTTGATGTTATTCACCAATATGCACCTAAACCCAATGTAAGTCTAGAGTGAAATGATGAACCTATCAAGTCTGATCCACCTATGGTGGAATTGGACTCCCACAATGACATTGAGCCTATTCACAAATTGAATGTCTTAAGTTGTAATATCACCTTTGAACTCGAGCATCGGGTTAGGACCAATGATGATAGATCCATATCCGTAAGCACTATCTCCCAATCTTTCCCCACTTTGACTATCCAATATCCAGAACTTATTGATCAAACCTCAACAAATCTGAGCCATCATGTTTACACCTTTTCCAATGACTATGCCCTTGCTTTCTACCTCAATGCAGTTGATCCTATGAGTACTTCCATTAGTGAACTGAGTGTTAGCATGATGGAGTCAGACATCAACTATCTTAGTCAGAAAAATAAGAATAAAAAGAAAAAGAAAAGGAGTTCTGAGGCTGAAAACCACTTTGTGGTAGTCTCAGAACCTACAAAAGTAAAAATAAAAGATGTATCTGAAGGTGAAAACCTCTCCGAGGTGCCTAAGGATGAGATATTTGATGTCCTTCTAAGTCATTTACAGGATAGATCTCCAGTTCTAATTGAGCCCACTCAATCTATCAATTTGGGTACAACAGAGGAACCACAATTGGTACATGTAGCAAAATCATTATCAGAAGAAGAGAAACAAAAATTTACTACATTCCTAATAGAGAAAAAGATCAACTTTGCATGGAAATACTCATATATGCTAGGGTTCGATCCTAATCTTATCATGCACCATTTATCTATAGCTCCTAATATAAAACCTGTCAAGCAAAAATTGAGAAAGATGCATCCTCATGTTGCACTCTTGGTAAAAGCTGAATTGGAGAAGCTCCTAAAAGCTAGATTCATTTGAGTTATTGACTATGCAGAGTGGATTTCTAATATTGTACCTATTTCTAAACCAGATGGTTCAATCAAAGTGTGCATAGACTTTAGAGATGTGAATAGAGCATGCCCTAAGGATGATTTTCCACTACCTAACATTGATATGATAGTGGACATGACTGCGGGTTTCGAGATGTATTCCTTAATGGATGGTTTCTCTGGATATAACCAAATAAAAATTTTTCTAGAGGATCAAGAGAAAACTGCTTTCACATGTGCATGGGGTACCTTCAGTTGGAATGTCATGCCATTTGGGCTTAAAAATGCTGTGCTACATATCAAAGAGCAATGACATCTATTTTTCATGACATGATGCATCGAACTATGGAAGATTATGTTGATGATACTTTAGCAAAATCTATGATTAGAACTCAACATCTAAAGGACTTGAGCATGATCCTAGACAAAATGGAAAAGTTTAGTCTTTGACTAAATCCTAAGAAGTGTGCTTTTGGTGTCGCTTCTGGAAAGCTCTTAGGATACATAGTTTCAAAGAAGGGCATTGAAGTTGATCCAGCTAAAGTCAAGGCTATAATAGAGATGCAACCTCCCAAGAATATTAGTCAAATGAGAACCTTACAAGGGAGAGTACAATCTATCAGAAGATTTATATCACAGCTTGCTGATATATCACAACCTTTTACAAAAACATTACATAAAGGTGTGACCTTTGCATGGAATGAAGAATATGAAAAGAACTTTGACCATATCAAGAAATATCTATCAAATCCTCCTATCTTGATGCCTCCTATTCATGGGAAGCCATTGATCTTATATGTCTCCACAATAGATACATCACTGGGGGCATTGCTAGCATAGCAAGATGGGAACAAAAAGGAAAGAGCTATATACTATATTGGTAGAACATTGGTTTCATATGAGAAGAACTATTCAATGATTGAGAAAGCTTGTCTAGCTGTGATCTTTGCATCATAGAAACTGAGACATTACCTGTTAGCTCATACCACACATTTGGTAGCTAAGATTGATCCACTCAAGTACCTTCTAAGAAAAGCTGCCCTCACAGGTAGATTAGCCAAATGGGTTATGCTCTTAAGTGAATTTGACATTGAATATGTGGAAAGGAAAGCTATCAAAGGATAGGTTATTACTGATCAATTAGCAGATGCACCTATGATTGATGATACACCAATGCAAATGGACTTTCTAGATTCCTCTATCATGACTCTTTCTTCTAGAGAATGGTTGTTATTCTTTGATGGCTCCTATACACAGAATGGATCAGGAGTAGGCATATTGTTCATAACTCTTTAAGGATACTCAATCCCAAAAGTATTTAGATTAAAGTTTCCTTGCATAAACAATATTGTTGAATATGAAGCCCTTTTAAATGGTATGAAAATAGCAATTGAATGGAGAGTAACAAAGCTACACATTCATGGAGACTCTCAACTTGTTATTCATCAAGTCAATGATGTGTACCAAACTAAAGATGAAAAGCTCCTTCCTTATAAGAGAATGGTAGATGATCTAAAGAAGTATTTTCTATCTATCACATTTGAGCAAATTCCTAGAATGGAGAATAAGGCTACTGATGCAATGGCAACATTATCTACTTTATTACAGCAGCCTAAACATGAGCTATGCTATGAGTTCCTAGTGGAAGGACTATCTTACCCTATATATGATTCCCCCGAAACCTGCATGATCTACACTATTGTTGGTCATGATTCATCTAGATACAAAAACTTATTTTCCTACCTCTGAGACCAAATCATTCCCGATACCTTCAACTACCATGAAAAGAGATACCTTATCTGAAATGCCTCCCGATATGTCATCATTGGTCACGATCTGTACAAACAAGGTCTAGATGGTACACTACTTAGATGTTTAGAATGGGAAGAGTCTCAACATGCATTAGAGGAAGTCCATGATGGTATTTGTGGGTCACACTTGAATGGTTTAACACTAGCTCAAAAACTTATTAGGGCTGGGTACTATCGGCCTGAAATGGAGAAAGAGTCTATCAAGTTTGCTAAGAATTGTCAAAAATGCCAAGTGCGTGGCAACTTAATTCATGCTCTAGGGAGAGATCTAATTCCCTTTACTACAGAATGGCATTTTTACGAATGGGCCTTTGATCGTATAGGAGCTATACATCCTCATTCTTCTAATGGACATACCCATATAATCACAACTATAGATTATTTTACAAAATGGGTAGAAGCAATCCCTTTGACACAAGCAACTGGAAATCAAATATCTATGTTCATATTGAACTATATCATATGCAGATGTGGGATACCTCATTCTATAATCACAGATAACGGTGGACAATTCAAGAAGAAAGACCTAGATGATCTATGTGCCAAATTCAAGATCACACAACATTGGTCCTCTATCTACTATCCCCAAGGGAATGGACAAGAAAAGGCTTCTAATAAGAATCTATTGAAAATCTTACACCAAACAGTTAATAAAATAGGAAGAGACTGGCATCCCATGATCAATCCAGCTCTCTGGGCCTATAGAACAAGTATCAGAACACCCACTGGGGCTACACCTTTCACTTTAATTTATAGGTCTGAAGCGGTACTACCTATTGAGGTTGAAATCCCATCACTAAGAATCAGAATGCATGGTCTGGTAACTGATGATGATTATAGAGTGTCTAGGTTGCAAGAACTTGAACTACTAGATGAGCATAGACAAGCAGCATATGATCATCTCAGAGTATATCATAAAATAATGTCTAGAGGCTACAACAAGAAAGTTAGACACAGAGAATTTCAGGTTGGCGATCTAGTCTTGAGAGAGAATCCTAAAAATCAATCACATCGAGAATGCAAGGGGAAGTTTGAACCCAACTGGCTGGGTCCCTTTGTTATCACTTCTACTTTTGCCTCTGGTGCCTATCAACTCTCAACGACCGAAGGAGAACAGCTCTGAGAACAAATCAATGTTCTCCATCTGAAGAAATTCTATGCCTAAGGCATTCAGTCTATGGTAAAATGTCCTGAAAAAATCTTTAAAATTGGAAAAATTCTTTAAAAAATAAACATCTTGGTGAAAACCTAGAAATAGGCACCTTGATTATTAACAAAAAAATTTAAAAAATTGAAAAAGTACAAAAAAATTGAAAAAATGATAAATACAAAAAAATGAGAAAAAGAAAAAGTGCCTTGGTGAAAATTTGGAAATAGGCGCCTTGGTAGCAAAAATAGAATCTCTTCCAAGATGGTGAAAACCCGACAAACGGGTGCCACTTGTTTCAAAACGCTCCATCTATTAGTACAATCTTGGTCTTTCCCAGCTTTTAGTCTTGCTTTAGTTTTTACAGATCTCCTAGTTTATTCATGTTTTCCTGTTTTCAATAAGTCAGTTTGTACACCAATCAGCTCAAGCGTCGGTATCCTATCAATGCTTAACACTTGGGGGCAATCAATGTCATATCCTATGGTCTCCAGTATATCTTAGACATATCATATCTAGTCACAGTCCTTTGAAGCTTCATTTGAGTCAATCAGTCAATCTCATCTCCAGAAAGGATTTTGCATCAACATCAAACTAAAAACTAAAAACAATCTATGTTTTTAACATGCTTTTATCTCCTTATATGCTTACTGATTCGCATTGAGATTTCTTGCATATTGTGTCCCTTTGAGCTCTTGGATGATGTCCTTTACAGGATTTAGAGAGTGATGACTGGGGGCATAATCTTTTATTTATTTTCTGCTCGTATGTGAAAATCTAATAACTTGGGAAATTTTGGATTGAAATGGTGTCCGACTGTAAGAGCCTTTATCTCGAATTGGATGGCCATGCATACCTCAACCATTGATACCCATAAAATTCAAGGAAGTTTTATCTAACTATTGTCTTTTTGAGTGAGTTCTTTCTCCTACTGTGAAACAGGATCTTACCTAAGGATGTGAATGATAAAGGGTCACTATAGGTAATTCACATTGGATTTAGCATGATCTATTGACTACTTGATGTGTTTGTAACGCAAGGCATATTCAAGTCATCATGACATTTATGTTTTGATGCTTATACAAATTGCAATATCAAAATGGACATGATATTCAGGTCATCTTGACGTTTATGCTTTGGTGCTTATATCTAATCCGACATTCCAAAAATAAAATCAATATTCATATATCTATGGTTGATTGACTAGTGGATGTTGTATTGATTCCTATGCATACAAATCGATATTCATATGTCTAAGGTTTCATAAATAGTGGGCATTGTATTGATTTATCCGGTTACCTAAAAATTCAATGATGAGAATGATGGACACATGATCAGTGACTATGTCCTAGGTCTTAGGTTGGATTTCATTCTGCATGTCTCTTTGCATTTTGCATGTTTGCATGATCTCACAATGGTTGGCTAAACTTCAATGCTTAAACGATTCTTCAATTGTCTCTTCAAATCTAACAAGAGTTGAATCTCACACGAAGGTTCGTCCAACAAAATAGCAAGTAGAATCCTTTTTCGGGATCAAAATCAAAATCTGAGATCATTCATATTATTAACTACTTGCATAATCGACCTTCAATCATCACAGAAATCCAGTATTCAACTTAATTGATTATCTTACATCAAACTCTCAAAATTTCAACTTGGTCAACCATGGTCAACTCATGGTTTCACCTAGTCAAACTTGGTCTTTTAGACCTCCAAATGATGCAGAATGCATTCTCAAATGTATTTACCCAGTTCTCAAATCAATTAACATGCTTCTAAACCATTTAACGCTAACTTTTCTTGTCAGATTTCAATTTTAATGCCAAAGGGGGCATGGTATTGCATATCATTCAAAGTCTGTAATCTAATTTGAAATCATGTCTTTGTTGAAATCATATCTTTCCTTAGTAATCAAGACAACAACCACGTCTAGTTGCCAATTCATCAAAAGTCCTCATCGCTTGGGGCAAATCAATCATCACTCGGGGCATATCAGATTCATCGAGATCCATATCAATCTGATATTCTCCTAATCTTGTAAACTGTATCAGTTTTTCGTAACCATCGGTTCATTAGTGTTATTTTCTTGGTTCTTCGGTAACTGAAGGGTTCAGATGTGATACCTATGTGATTCTTCTAAGGACAATTAAGTCTAGAATCAATCACTCCCTTCTTCGCAATCATAAGGTTCAGAATCAGGCATTTTGACAATTTTGTTTCATTGGTTCATCATTGTTGTTATAGTGAACATTATCTTTAGTCATTTAGGACCTAATATCATCATATCTTTTATATCAGTGTCATATCTTTATCAAACACAGACTATCTTTGAACCACTGCGCTTTGCCCAGCAATTCAAAGAGTGGCAAAATGTAATACCCCAAAAATGGGCTATAAGTTCATTAACCTCCTATATCATTCAATTCAAACGAAATTGACATCGAAGTCCTCACAAAAGACACATTTAAACATTATCAAATTCTAATTGATTATCTTAAATTTTGCATCGGAGAATATTCTTAGTAATATCCCTAATTATCCTAATTATCTTTGATTTAATGATTATTTGGCAATAAATCTTATTTATCCTAAAGTTTGATTAATTGAATATTCTCAATATTTATTTAATTAGATTTAATTCTGCCACTTAATTATTTAATTGAATTTAATTCTATTTATTCTTAAATTATATTATTTAATTTTGACAATAAATTCAAAATCCTATGAATAATTGATTAAATTCTTATTTAATTAATTAAAGCAAGTTGTCAATTTATAATAATATTATTTTTGAATAAAAGTTTGAAAAATAATTGATTAACCCATAAATCAATTGTTTTATTTTTCAAAATCAGTTAAGTTGGAAATAAATCACTTTATTATTAAATTAATTCATAATAAATCATGGACAATCAAAAAAGCAGACAACTATCAATTATCTTCCCCTCTGTGGTGTTTTTGGGTTGAGGGACCACTTGGTTCATGCCCTGGGTCCCATGTGTGGGGCATATCTTCACTGCTTGATGGTTATTCTGTTCTCTTTCTTCAATTATGATTTCTAGTGATTTGATCATGCTGCTCTTGCTTCTGCTTTCCCTCTACCTGAATTTCACTTTCGATCCAGAGGGGGCAGACACATCATATCTTATTGGCTATCTCTTTCCTAAGTGTTCAGTACTGTCGCTACCAGGCTGACCATGCAGGATTGGTTATCTCTCTGCACTTCATTCTTTGGAGTCAGAAGGCTATTGCTTGCCTTCTTGTCTATCTCTTGCTTTCTTGGCTAATCTGAGTTTCTTTGTGATCCCAAATCGATCTCACATTTCAACTTCATTCTTTGACTACATATGTTCCCAGATCGATCACACATTAGTCAAAGAGGGGCAAATGTATACACCTAAAAATGGTCATCTAGACTATCAGCCCCTTTTGCTAAATCATAAATTGCTTGTTCTTGATCAAATCCTAGCTCTATCATTTATTCAATTATTTTCTATGGGCTAACCATTTTATCCTAAGTTTTATTTATTTAAAAGGAATATTTCCTCCCCTTTTAATAAATAAAAAGCCCCCACTTTTCCTCTTATCATAAGTTGCACAAATAAAGCATTATTCTTATTTTATAAAAAGGGAAAAAGTACTTTTTGTCTCATATGGACACAAAAGTCAACTCTTATTTTCCTATTAGAGGATACTTGTGCACATGGATTTCTCCTCTTTCAAGCTCCACCATTGATTAAATCTTTTGCCTCTTAATCTCCATGGTCCATTTCTCCTCATTTCCTATAAAAGAAGAGCTCTTTTCTTCATTCTAGATCCCCAACTTTTTATGCTAACTTTATGCTGCAGGATTTCTAGGTCACTTTGGAGCTTTTGAAGATTTGGAGCATTCTTAGCATCTACATCTCATTCTTGCATTCTACATCTCATTCTTGCATTCTTAGCTTAGCTTCATATTTATGCTTTCTTAGATTAGCTTCATTTCTATGCTCTAGATTAGCTCACATAGATTAATTAGCTTGGATTGTAATACTTGCATATTTCCTTTCATAGCTTAGCTTGAATTTCCATTTCTAGCATAGCATGGCATTGCATTTTTATTCTTGATTCTTGAGGATATTGGCATTCTTGCCCTTGTCTTCATTGAATCTCCCATTGCATGGTTTACTAGCAAGGTTATAGGCTAAATAGCTCTAGCTGAGAGCATTCTTAAAAACCCTTGCACTCCATGCCTAGGGAGCTATGGATCAATTTGTGAGGGCTCATTCTTGAGTTTCCTTGCATGTAATGATCTATAGAAGTGTGACACATTTATAGCACACACTTTGAATTTCTGTCGGGCCGCTAAGAATTATGTCCGAGCTGCCAAAAGACTGAGGAAATTTACTGGGCCTGCATCAAGAAGATCAACAGTTGTCTCATCTTCACATAGACCTTCAAGATTCATTTAGATCATAAGACAACCATCAGATGAAGAATCTTACCCGCTCTAACAACCCTCTGACACCAAAAAAATATCCATTAGATTACATGCCGACCATTGATGCTCTGCAAGTGTCAGAAACCACTAAACCTCAAAAAATTTGGCCCCACTAACAACATACCCAGTCATTCATCTATGGACCAATCAAATATCACCAAGTCAGCACACCTGGCATGTGGACCTGCCTCACTCTATCCCCTCTGAAAAAGGTAGAATTGACAGTTGGCGCATGATCTTAAGCCTTTGACACATCCCATAAGATCATACACCTGTTGTCGATCAACTGACAGTGTCAGGACCCTATGATGCATCTGAAAACCAAGTCCCATTGACAACTACCACTGTATTAATACATGGACCAATGAGAAGCCGCCAAATGTACCTATGTGTCACTTTGGACCCACTTGTTTGAAGCACTGTGTCATAAAGAGAATCAACGACTGTCTTAAAATCGCATAGGTCTGACACATCTCATGAGAATAAGCACCCACCCTTAGATCGAGGTGGTGTCAAAACCGGGCCCAGGAAAGAATGAAGGCTGAAACATGGGAAATCTTAAAAAGAATGACCTAGGAAAATTTAATTTCATCGGGGGTTACAGACTTAGAAAATATTAAGAGGGGCCCGAAAAACATTAGTCGCAAGATCGCATAACATAAAAAAGGTTCACGCAATCATGCAAGAAAGGGCTAACAATTAAGCACATGTGTTAAAGGACTTTTAAGTGGCCTAGATAAAGTAATACAAAATTAGAACAAGGCCAAGGCATTTTTGAACACAACGGCTAGATTTTCAAAAATTTCAACTAAGGGTTTATGCCAGAGACCTAAAAACAACTGTAGAGACCAAGAGAAAAGGGCTAGAGCCATGAAATTTCTTATAGGTGCTAACAGGAAGTGTTAGCTTCAACATAGTGGTTAGATTGAGTGTCAAGGGGGAAGGTGATGACAACAATCCAAAATCCATAGCAATTTTTTATCACACGTCCACTTCCCGCCTTTCTTGGATTTCCTTTGGTTGCACCGTTGAAGTTATCCTTGAACCAACCTTGTAGAGAACAACTCTAGGTATAATTCTATCTTTTCTCTATATTCTTCTTAGGTTCAGTAATCTATTTTTTTCCTGCAAAAGGATTAGATTCACCATAGAAAATAATGTTTTCTTTTAATGCATAGTGGATCTTTTCAAAGATTATTTTAGGAGCACAATCATCATAGAAGATATGAATATTACATTCTTTCCAAACTCCCCAATAGAGATGCAGGAGAATCCAAGAGAATAATTTGTGAGAGTCTTTATTTTTAAAAGGAAGGGCCCATTGAGTAAAAAGGTCTTGAAAAGACAAGGGAAAGCACTAGGATAACTCAAGATTTGAAAGGAGAGACAACCATATCTTACTAACATAAGTGCAATGGATGAATAGGTGATCCATAGGATCAAGTTGGAATCTACATAACACACACCTTTTTGGGATCTAGAAACCTCTCTTTATAAGATTATCAACAGTGAGAATGTTGTTCTAAAGCAAAAGCCAGAAGAAGACATTGATTTTGGGAGTAAGGCTAGGGAACTAGGCTTTAGCCCAAATAGGTGTGACTTCCTGATACAGTTGAAAAGAATAGGTAGAAGCCACCAGGAAAATCCCATCAAGAGAACCTTACCAAATCAACGCATCCTGAGAAGGAGGCCGAGAGACAGCACTAAGGACAATCATAAGAGGAATCAAGTCCCGAGAAATAGAGGAAAGGTTCATCCAAGCATTGCCCACTCTGCAATTACAAACTTGAGAATCATAGTTATGGATTCACTCATCTATCCATATATTGAAAGGCTCACAGTCCCTCAAGGGTCCCATTTGAAGCCAGTTGTCATTCTAGAAGTTGATAGAATGACCATTCCCAATTTTCCATTTAGCCTTAGATTTAGCAATATCTTTTTCATTGAGAAAACCATTCCAAATATAAGAACCTTTCAGAATATCATTAGCACCAAAGAAATGATTAATGGAGTTGATAGTAAGATACTTATCTTCTAAAGTGTCATGCCATTCCCCCTTGCAATTAAAAATGTGAAATATTTGTTTTTCTTTGAGAGCTTTGTTGAAAGGTCTGGTCCTCCTTATCCTTAATCCACTAGCTCTCCTAGGATGAAAAAATTTATCACAGGAAATAAGAGGGAGTCTCTTATGATCTTTAGTCCCAGACCAGAGAAATATTCTCTGAATTATTTCCATAACCTCCACAGCTTTAGCTGGAATAGAGAAGAGACTTAACGCACATTTAGGAAGATTTTGTAGAGTTGATTCAAGAAACTAGAATTTTCCAGCCTGACTAAGAGTAACCCCTTTCCAACCAGCCAACTTCCAGTTGAATCTATCAATGAGTTTGTTCCAGAAGGCCTCAAGGGGTTTAACACTTAAAGGAAGACCCAAGTAATTGAAAGGAAAAGAGTCAACGCAACAACCCAAGATATCTGCAAGTCTCCTCTATCTCTCCTCAAGAGTTTTAATAAAGAAGATAGAGCTTTTATTATAATTAATGGATTTGCCTCTAGCCCTAGTATAGGAATTGAGAAAATTCTTCACCACTCTAGCTTCACCCACCGAAGCATCCCCACCTAAAATGGCATCATCGACGAACTACTGGTGGGAGAAGACATATGTACCAAAAGATGGTTTCATACCTTTCATAACCCCAGAGCTCCTAGAGGCAAAAATGAATCTCTTGAGGCATTCAACAAGAATGATAAATAGAATGGGGGAAAGGGGGCCCCTTTGTCTCAAAACCCTGGAAGATTTGGAAAAAGCCGACAGGGAACCATTGACCATAAGCACTAAAGAGGGAGTGGAGATGATTTGATGAATAATCTTACAAGTGTTCGAATTGAAACCAAAGGCTCCAAGAACCCTGAGTAGGAACTACCAGTCAACACGGTCATAAGCCTTGGATAAGTCAAGCTCGATAAGGAAACCTTCCCTTTTTCCACCATCTAAGGAATGAATCACTTCATGCACTGCCATTATGGAATCAAAAATTTGTCTTCCATGCACAAACCCAGACTACTGGAAACCTAAAATATAAGTAACCACCTTGAGAATTCTGGTGGTGATAACTTTAGAGATAATCTTGAAGAAGAAATTGTATAGACTAATGGGTCTAAAAAGCTCCATTGAGTCCGCCCCCAGGGTTTTAGGAATAAGAACTAGAAAATTTGCATTAAGTTCTTTGAGGAGGTTCTTAGATCCAAATAATTGCTACACCTCTTTTACCACATCAAATTTCACCACATCCCAAAAAAGATGAAAGAAATACATTAGGAAGCCGTCAGGACCAGGGGCTTTATCTCCAGGGAGAGAATCCAAATCTTTTTTAACTTCATCCATATCTGGCATAGAGCATAAAACTTTGTTTTGATTTTTAGAGAAGATTTTAGGAATGTTGTCAAGGAAAGTTTCTAGATCTCCCAACGATATCTCATGATCTTTGGACAGAAGAGAAGAGAAGAAAGCAATAGCTTCCTTAGCTATGTCCTTTTCCTCCAGCAACATCTGGTCTCCCTTCTTAATAAAACTTATTTTTTTGGCCTCTCTGTGTTTTAAATTTGATAGGTGGAAGAACCAAGTATTTTGATCTCCTTCCCTTACCCAAATAGATCTTGATCTCTTCTTCCAGAAAGTCTCCTCCTTCCCTATTATATTATGATACTCAGACAACATAGTTTTCTCCTTGTGCAATTTGATATCATCATAGCCCTATCTTTGGATTTCTTCTTGAATGAGCCTTGTCTTTAGAGGAGAATATATCCCCAAATTCATCCTTATTCCACTCTTTGATATTCAATTTTATAATTCTTAGTTTTTTAGCCACCCTAAACATGGCCAAACCCTTAACATCTATATTCCACTAGTCTTTTATTTTGCTTTTAAAGTTTGGATGGGTGGTCCACATCTTCTCAAATCTGAAGGGGAAACTTCTTTTCTTAGAAATCAGGTCTAGAAACAGAAAGATAGGTGAGTGATCTGAGCCACTCCTCACAAAAGCCGATAAGTTACAATTGTAAAAATTTAGCCAGTGTACTATGATCAAAGCATGGTCCAACCAAACTTGAATACAATCCCTCTCAATTCTCCTATTGGACCAGGTGAAGCTAGCACCCTAGAGGTCCACATCTAGGAGGGCTTGGTCATTGATGAAGTCCATGAGATCTTTCCTTCTTTCTAGATCAAGGGAAATACCTCCCTATTTTTCCCCTACTTTGAGGGGGGTATTAAAATCCTCCATGATAATCCCCTTGGTAATATTACATTCATAAACAATAGTTTTGGTTTTTTCCCAAAAAGACCTTCTTCCTTTTTCAGAATTTGGAGCATAAATATTCAAAATATAGTAGCTTTCATTATCCTTTGACATAGTAAAATTCATGAGAAGCAAATGACCTTCTTTGTGAACAACTTTAGCCTTAAGTTGAAAGGAATTCCATATAGTCATCAGTCCTCTAGAGGCTCCTTCAGAACTAGAAGCACTTATTTCCATGGTTTTACAAAATCTTATACCCTCAAGCTTATACTTCTTCATCCTAGTTTCCAGGATTAACATAATATCTGATATGTGATCTCTAATCATATTCCTAATAACATCCTTCTTATGTGAGGTATTGATGAAGGGTGCTCCCCTTAATACCACAAACACATAACAGAAATAGAGAAACAACAACAATATGCAAGAACAGAAAATTGGCTTCTTATTATCTCCACAAATGTGGAATTACAAACTTTCAGAATTACAATATGCAAAGCCACATGGACATTCCCTTACAATATTCTGTAGGACAAAGCCTCAAACTATTACCCAGATCTACTACCTAGAACTATTCTGAACTGCCTAAGACAATAATACAGCCTTCCTTATATAGGCAATTATCCACCGCCTGGGAAGGTTCCAGAATTTTAGCCAATAAGGCCGACCAAACTTAGAATTATTTTATTTTACATTTTATTACATCATAGTCGGCTCAAGATAACCTTTGAAACCCGAACAGAAATTTTGAAGAAAATTATTTTTCGCCATTTCAGGTGGCCCAACTTCCGAAGACCATAAGTCATCACCAGTTGACCCGATCGGCTATTATAACCCCATTTCGGAAATGCCACGAAGCGCTCTACAGGCTTGACCAGTGCAAGCACCCGTCACCCGAATTTTTGACCTCATCCAGGGCCTCTAAAGCCTTCAAAATTGAGTTCAAAGTTTCTGTGCCCTGCTGCCAATACCGAAAATCTTCAATATCTTCCAACATGCACTTGATCTGGAAATGAAACTTTACTGGCAGACTTATATGACCAAAATGAACCTCCAAGAAAGAAATTAGATCATTCTGAGCACAGAAAAAAATTACCAAAAATAGTAACTTTCCATAAATAGCGGCTCTGCACAGGATAGCCCTTATTGAATTCAAAAATAAAAATATTTTTGGGTGATGCAAGATTGCTCTTACACCCAGGATGCTCCTGCATCAGACACCTAGGGTAATTTGAGAAGTGACCCTGTCACGACTCAGGTGTGCAGAGAAAAACCAAGACGGTTAACCTCCTCCTTTGTTAGCCATGATGAATCTTCAACAGGTCGTCCTTTCCATTTGACCAGATATTCTTCATATGTCCTGTTCCTTGTGCTTCTGCCAACACGACTGTCCAGTATATCTTCGATCTCCTTAGTGTCTGAACTAGTTGCTGGAATACTCCACTGTGCTGCTGTGATCTCATCTTCAACACCTCCTTCATGATACTCCGTCAAATCTGAAATGTTAAACACTGGTGAAATATTCAGCTCACTAGGCAATTCTACCTCATATGCATTTCCTGAATCATGTTTCTTCAGTATCCTGCATGGTCCAAACTTCTTCATTTTCAGCTTGTTATATGTACCAACTGGAAACCACTCCTTCCGCAAATGAACCATGACTTCATCACCAACCTGAAATTCTTTATGCCTCCTTTTAACATCTACCTTAGCCTTATACTGTGCATTCATCTTGGCAATATGCTTCCTCACCTCCTCATGGATGTTCTTCAAATGTTCTGCAAAATCCTCAGCTTCAGCACTACTTATTTCTCCTTTATCTATCTTCCTCAATTCAGATGCATTTCTTGGACTACTTCCATATACAATTTGAAATGGTGATTTACCAGTGCTTCTATTGACAGAATTATTGTACGCAAATTCTGCCTATGGTAAAATCAAATCCCATCCTGTTGGCTTATCTCCAACCAAACATCTCAGCAAATTTCCCAAACTTCTATTCACCACCTCTGTCTGTCCATCAGTCTGTGGATGATGTGATGAACTGAACTTCAAATCTGTCTTCAACTTCTTCCATAATGTACGCCAGAAATAGCCAACAAACTTAGTGTCCCGATCTGAAACTATGGTCTTTGGCAAACCATGAAGTCTCACCACTTCTCTGAAAAACAATTCTGCTATATGAACAACATCATTAGTCTTCTTGTAGGGAATAAAATGTGCCATCTTTGAAAATCTGTCAACCACCACAAAAATTGAATCATGTCCCCGCTGAGTCCTCGGTAAACCAAGAACAAAGTCCATACTGATATCCTCCCAAGGCTTCTCTGGTATAGGTAGTGGCTGATACAACCATGTATTCTGCTTCACTCCTTTCGCCATCTGACATATTCTGCAACTCTGTACAAACTTCTTCACATCTTGCTGTAACTGTGGCCAATAATAATTCTCACTAACCAAACCAAGGGTTTTATCACGACCAAAATGTCCAGCCAATCCTCCGCTATGCTTCTCCTTGATGAGATTCTCCCTCATAGAACTTCATGGAATGCACAACTGACTCCCTCTGAATAGCATATCATCTTGGATGATAAAATCTAGCCATTTCATCCTGTCTAGAGTAACAGGTTCTGTACAAGCTTTCCAAGCTTCACCAAAATCAGGATCCTCTAGATACAAATTCTTGAGTTCCTTGAACCCAACCACTTCAATCTGCATTTCTGTCAGCAATAGTTGCCTTCTGCTAAGAGCATCTGCAACCCTATTAGACTTTCCACTCCTGTGTTTCAAAACAAATGTATAACTCTGCAAAAACTCAACCCATTTCAAATGCCTTTGATTCAATTTTCCTTGACTATTCAAATATTGCAAAGCTTGATGATCAGTATACAAAACAAACTCCTTAGGAAGCAGATAATGTCTCCACTTCTTTAATGCCTGAACTATAGCATAAAATTCCTGATCATAAACAGAATATTTCCTCTTGGCATCATTTAACTTCTCACTGAAATATGCAACAGGTTTACCTTCTTGGGTCATAACAGCTCCTATTGCAGTACCACTAGCATCACAATCTACTTGAAACACCTTATTAAAATCTGGAAGTGCTAAAACAGGTTGTTCTGTAACTTTTTGTTTTAACAATTGAAAACTCTTTTCTGCCCCATTAGTCCACTTAAACTCTTTTCTATCCCCTCTCATTATTTCAGTCAAGGGTCCACAAATACTGCTAAAATTTCTAATAAACTTTCTGTAAAAGCTAGCCAAACCATGAAAAGATCTTACCTCAGTAGCACTCATTGGAGTAGGCCATTCAAGGATAGCCTGTACCTTCTCTGGGTCCATTTTTAGACCTTCTGCTGAAACTACAAATCCCAAATACACCAACTCTTTCTTCGCAAAACTGCACTTCTTCAAATTAATCAACAATTTCTCTTCTCTCAACTTCTCAAATACCATACGAATATGCATCATATGCTCATCCAATGTCTTACTGAAGATCAAAATATCATCTAGGTAAACAATGACAAACTTACCTAGAAATTCTTTCAGAACCTCGTTCATGAGCCGCATGAAAGTGCTCAGTGCATTGGTTAGCCCAAAAGGCATGACTAACCACTCATAGAGTCCTTCCTTTGTCTTGAAGGCAGTCTTCCATTCATCTCCTTCTCTGATCCGAATCTGATGATATCCACTCTTCAGATCTATCTTTGAGAAATACACAGCTCCACTCAAACAGTCCATAATATCATCCATTCGTGGCAATGGAAACCTGTACTTGATTGTGATCTTGTTTATTGCCCTAGAATCTGTACACATCCTCCATTCTCCATTCTTCTTTGGTGCTAATACCGCAGGTACAGCACAGGGACTCAGACTCTCTCGAATCAATCCTTTCTGTAACAACTCATGTACTTGTCTGTTCAACTCCTCACTTTCTGCAGGTGTCATTCTGTGCGCCGCCTTATTCGGTAAACTTG
Organism: Chamaecyparis obtusa; assembly: GCA_027943335.1. Lineage (NCBI taxonomy): Eukaryota > Viridiplantae > Streptophyta > Pinopsida > Cupressales > Cupressaceae > Chamaecyparis > Chamaecyparis obtusa. The sequence goes on from BSBK01012028.1 coordinate 44,190, forward strand.
CTCCTGGGATCAAGTCCATCTGATGACTGATCTTCCTGACTGGTGGTAATCCATCAGGCACGTTATCGGATACAATATCCTGAAACTCATTCAACAAATCTGCAACTTCTACAGGAACATCTTCTACTTCCTCTTTACCAGCTTTTGGAATTAAAGCAAAACATACATGCTCATGCCTCATACCATCTAGGAATTTCCTTCCATCAACAAATGTTATCTTGCATTACCACATACCTTTTCTTCGGTCTCCTTCAATGGCTTTAGCTTATGTCGCACTCCATCCTTTGTCAGGGAATAGGTATTCGCACGACCATCGTGTACAGCACATCTGTCAAACTGCCACGGTCTACCCAATAACATATGACATGCATCCATAGAGATGATATCACATAGTACCTCATCTTGGTACCCGCCGATCTTGAACTTTACCAGGCACTGTTCACTGACCATGACCTTGTGGTCATCCTGCACCCAGGCAATCCGATATGGATGTGGGTGTTTCTGTCTCTTGAGCTTCAACTTTGTCACCATCTCTTCTGACACCAGATTGTCAGTGCTTCCACTATCGATAATCACATCACAGCATTTACCCTCGCACTTGCATCTAGTGTGAAACAGGCTCCTCCTTTGCTCAGGTTCATTCTCACCACTCAACAGGACTCTTCTGTTAATCAATGTTTCTCCTCTCTCAGCATCTTCAGAATTTGATGATCTAGCATCTTCATCGACATGTGCAACTCTGGCCTGGCCTTCATTTCTCCTGTCTATTCTGCCTTGGCGCTGAGGACATTCAAATGTCCTATGACCTTCTTCTCCACAGTGAAAACATGTTCCACGGAAGCCACCTCTTCCAGATCCTTGTCCTCTTCCTCTTACTCTCTGATCTCTATTATTCTGATCCTGGAAGCGATTGGAATTATTTCCTCGCTGATTTTGACTGCTACTGGCCTCATCCTTCTTTTTTTGATCTTCATTTCGGCCACCATATGACCGTCCACCAGATCGTCCACCACGACCTCTTCCGTTTTGTCTGCTCTCAAACTTCTTGTTCAGCTTTTCCTCCACTTTTAGGGCAAACTGGTATGCCTCTTCAATACTGTTCATTCGAACCAGATTCAGCTCCTCTTGAATGCTTGGCCTTAACCCATTAAGGTATCGGGCAACTTTCTCTTTATCAGCTTCTGCATGGCCTGTTCTGATGAGAAGTCGATAGAACTCCTCTGTATACTCCTGAACAGATCTTCCTGCTTGCTTCAAACTTTTCATTTTCTTTAGTAGATCAAGCTCATAATCAACAAGAATGAACTGTCACTTCAATTTATCCACCATTCGATCCCATCTTGTGATTTTATCTTTCCCTCTTCTATTTCGCTCCAATTGAATTTCTTGCCACCAGATCTTCGCATGACTTTTTAGTCTGGTGTTCGCAAATTTGACCCTATCAGGATCCTCAACATCTTCATACTCAAAATATTCCTCACATTCATTGATCCAGTCGATCAATTCTTCTAGGTTAAGATTTCCAGAAAATGTAGGAACCTCAATTTTAGGTCTTTTCCCAATCTTGGAAATCGCCCGAAAAAGTCTTTCTTCCTCCTGGTTCACAATTTCAACTTCTCCTTCTTGATATTCTTCTTCAGCTTCATCCTCGCTTTCATCTCTGATATTAAGATTCATTCCTCTATGAATCTCTTCTTGCAATGCTCGTACTTGTCTCTGCAACTCTCTAACCTCAGGTGTCACAACACCAGGTCTTCCGCCACGTTCTCTTCGTGGAGGCATTTTTGCGATGCGCGCTGAAACCCTAACCACGGTCCTGGTGCAAACTGCCTCACAGCCGGCGATCTGTTTACACACTCAAGAACTCCTTTTCTGATACCACTTGATGAAGGGTGCTCCCCTTAATACCACAAACACATAACAGAAATAGAGAAACAACAACAATATGCAAGAACAGAAAATTGGCTTCTTATTATCTCCACAAATGTGGAATTAAAAACTTTTAGAATTACAATATGCAAAGCCACATGGACATTCCCTTACAATATTCTGTAGGACAAAGCCTCAAACTATTACCCAGATCTACTACCCAGAACTATTCTGAACTGCCTAAGACAATAATACAGCCTTCCTTATATAGGCAATTATCCACCGCCTGGGAAGGTTCCAGAATTTTAGCCAATAAGGCTGACTAAATTTAGAATTATTTTATTTTACATTTTATTACATCATAGTCGGCTCAAGATAACCTTTGAAACCCGAACATAAATTTTGAAAAAAATTATTTTTCGCCATTTCAGGTGGCCCAACTTCCGAAGACCATAAGTCATCACCAGTTGACCCGATCGCCTATTATAACCCCATTTCGGAAATGCCACGAAGCGCTCTACAAGCTTGACCTGCGCAAGCGCCCGTCACCTAAATTTTTGACCTCATCTGGGGCCTCTAAAGCCTTCAAAACTGAGTTCAAAGTTTCTGTGCCCTGCTGCCAATACCGAAAATCTTCAATATCTTCCAACATGCACTTGATCTGGAAATGAAACTTTACTGGCAGACTTATATGACCAAAATGAACCTCCAAGAAAGAAATTAGATCATTCTGAGCACAGATGAAAATTACCAAAAATAGTAACTTTCCATAAATAGCGGCTCTGCACAGGATAGCCCTTATTGAATTCAAAAATAGAAATATTTTTGGGTGATGCAAGATTGCTCTTACACCCAGGATGCTCCTGCATCAGGTATTTATCCCACAAATATTCCAAGAGATGATAGTCATTTCTTTTTAGAAGTACAGCCTTCCTAGGTTCCATGTACTATATTCTTGTTGGCTTCTTCTTGCTAGACCTGGCTAGCTTTCTTTCTCAAGGAGTTTTTGATTTGGCCCCTACATCAGCTTTATTTCTACTTCTAGTTACTGATGGGGAGACCAGAGAAGGATTCCTACTATTATATTTCTTCTTTTTCTGGACCTTAGTCCTCTCTCCCCCCTCCTCTTCTTTGTATTTCACAAAGAGCTCTTCCATTTTTGTGAACTACCTTGGGAAAATGATTTCAATAGTTCTTCCATCTTTAATACATGTCCAGAAGGCACCCACTTAGAGCTATGAATAGGGTTGGATTCTTGTGAGGGGATGCCTCTCTACATGTTCTTCTTAGGGCTGGAGTACCCTTCCTCCAATGAAGGTTTGATGTCATCCGGGACAAAGGAGAGTTGGCCCATCCCTGGGAAAGAATTCCCTCCTTCAGCCAATCTTTCTTCCATAACACTGATCTCTCTTGAGACATCTTAAAGGATATTAACCTCCCAAATTTTATCAATCCCATCCAGGGGAAGAAAATCCTCCCTATCCGCTAAACATTCTTTCTGAGGCCAGAAGATCTCCCCAGAGTCTTTATTATTATTAACTGCAATACCCTTGTGGTTTATATTTATTTATGGGCTCACCTCTACTGAATCATTTTTCTTCCACACTCTTTGGGTGTTAGCCTCAAAACCCCCTTGGGGCTTTGTATTTTTCTCCCTTGTTGTTCCTTTCGGTTCCTGATCTGTGGTGTTTCCAGCTTTTCTTAGGGCATTCTGAGCTTTCCTTTCTTTCTCCAAATATAGGAACATGGGACATGATTTGGCATAGTGCCCTGCTTTCTTGTAATGAACACAGGCAAAAGGCATGCTTTCAAAATCTAGTTTTTGCACTCTTTTTCCCAATTTTGAGTGAATCTCTATGGTCTTTGGCATACCTTTTCCCTCTTCCACCCCTATATAGATCCTGGCATAAGTGAGGCACCTCCTTATCACTATAACATGGTTAATCAAGAGTAGGACTCCAAACTATTTAGCTATTCCATCAAAAACATCTTCATACTAGAATTCCAAGGGGAGTTATGGTAATCGTACCCACACAAGGGCTTGAAAAAAGTGTTAGATTAGGTGAAATACTAATCTCCCAAGAACACCTGCATGCATAACCCTGTCACATGGAAGAAGCAAAGAACAGAAGCAAGAAAAATCTATGGAGGCCAAAAAGCCAGAGACATCTTATGGACATGTAAAGAGCAATTGTATTCCAAGATTGTCTAAAAAGAATGTACAAAGGGTTCAACCATATAGGTGAACAATAAAACCCTAAAGCTATAAAGGAAAAAATAAAGCTAGGTTGCACATTATAATTAATAAATATATTAATTATAATGCACCTAAAAGATAGCTTAAGTAAATAGAGTAATAAATGACTTAATTAATTAAACCAAAGTGATTTAATTAATAAGCATAAAGTATGATTACTCTAACACCCCCCCTTAAGCGTAGCTTAAGAGGGAAGCTAACCTAGCACAGCTATGAAAGCAGAAAATGCATGAAAGACCAATGGGTCCCGGCAACAAGGCTTGATCAGGTACCCAAGTACAAGAAATAAACTACATGAAGGAAACAAAGCCTCCAATCTAGGGAATGTCCCAAAGAAAGGAACAAGAAAGAGCATGAAGCTGCAAACACTGTCAGAAGAATACTACTGGAACCCCCACTGAAATAGTGCATGACCAGGTAGAGAAGACAAAGTCTGAAGAGCTGATCAATCGAAGAGGTGGCCTCCAAAAAAGGAATGAACGAGTGTCTATATAGTAGATGATCCATCTCACCGAAATGCATAGGTGCCTAGCCACTGCATCCGCCTAATACATAGGAACAAAAATTGAATACGTAGATCACTCAACCGAACCAAGGAAGCAATAGAGCCAACAGGTGAACCCCCCCATAATGCTGAACAGGGAGAGGGGTGACAGGAACACTGAAATGCAATGCCAGAAACATCTGCAAGAAGAAGAATCAGGAACACCAACAGTGCAACAGAAGTACACGCACAGGATAAAGGGCGGTGTCAAAGAAGAAGAATAGATCTTCTGGACACACAGCATGGGCTAATGTCATGGAAGGTACACTCACTTGACAAAGGTGGATGAGCACAAAAGGCAAAACATCATAACCCCCCATGGCACTTTATAACTGAGTGCGAGTACAAACAAACACAAGGTGTACAAGATCTCAGATATGAAAAAGTAGGCACTTTATCTCAGTGCATTTACAGAAAAAAGAATGCAACAGAAGAGAAGCATACAATTCTCTTTACTCATTTTTGAGCTCTGCCATTTTGAGCACAAGAGGGTTTCTCTGTTTTTCCATTTTTTTCTTCATACTTTGTGGCAGGTTTATTGCATGCAGCTGGATCTTGGAGCTGAATTAGATTAGGTGCATTTATAGAAAAAAGAATGCAACAGAAGAGAAGCATACAATGCTCAGAAGTCAGAAAGAAGAGTGAGCCAGAAGAACAGAAGAAGAGATCCTAGGACCTGTAGAACCCAAGTAATCCGCCAGAGTGCGAAAGTGCAAAACTCAGAGGAGAGAAAACCTGGAGCAGAATCTAGATAAAAAAAAACCCCTGCAACTGAATAACTCATAGAACCAGCTTTCCAACGATATATGGTGAGCCCAAAAATGAGTCCGGATGAGCGAGATATGGCTCCCGGAAGGCAAAAAATAAATATCACCTTTGACAGAAAAAAACACTATCAAAACAGTAGATCCAAAATTCCTAACTTCCATAATTAGAAAGATCTCGGAAAGAGCTTTCTGGCGATATAAAGAAGTCCAAAAAAGACCCCCGTATGCTCAAGATATTGCAAAAAAGGCCCAGGTACCCTAAAAAGGCTTCAAAATAAATTTTTAAGCCCCTGGGGCTGGAAAACACAAAGCCCCTGAGCACATGGCACGCGCAGGGGGCTAAATCCAGAACTCCTGGTCACCCATGTGACCACCGCAGGGCTTAAAACCCACCGGGCCGGCAGGGCGGAGCGGAGCGGGGCCGAGAGGTGGCGCACACTACGGCGGAGCCGGGAGGGGCCGGCGGAGGAGGCCAGCGGGGCGGCGGAGGAGCCGACGGTGGCTCTGCAGTGGAGCGGGGGCCGCGGATGGGCGCGGCATGGCCAGTCGGTGGTGCACTGGTGGCCGCTCAGTGGCACCTTTTAAAAAAACAAAGGCTGCGTTATATTTAACGCAAAAAATATTAAAAAATGATTTTTTTAATTTTTTTTTTTCGATTTTCAAGCCATACGGCCCTAGGAGGGCAAAAATTTTCTCCTAGAAGGTCCGGGAGAGTCAACAAAACATGAACAACTTCAACAAAACATGAACAATGAGTAGCAAGATGGCTCTGATACCATGTTAGATTAGGTGAAATACTAATCTCCCAAGAACACCTGCATGCATAACCCTGTCACATGGAAGAAGCAAAGAACAGAAGCAAGAAAAATCTATGGAGGCCAAAAAGCCAGAGACATCTTATGGACATGTAAAGAGCAATTGTATTCCAAGATTGTCTAAAAAGAATGTACAAAGGGTTCAACCATATAGGTGAACAATAAAACCCTAAAGCTATAAAGCAAAAAATAAAGCTAGGTTGCACATTATAATTAATAAATATATTAATTATAATGCACCTAAAAGATAGCTTAAGTAAATAGAGTAATAAATGACTTAATTAATTAAACTAAAGTGATTTAATTAATAAGCATAAAGTATGATTACTCTAACACAAAGAAGGAATCATTTAGATCCAGTTTGGGGGACCATTTTTGCATCACCAAAGTTGATTTCCCTATGGTCCTAGTTCCAACACATAAGTTTTTGGCTAGATCATCCTGGCAGGAAAACTTAAAAGACATAAAGCCTTTCACCATAGCAGTGATTTGGACTTGACCCTTCAGGTCCCATCTTTTCTTAGCAAAATCCTTGACTATATTATCAATATTTGGTCTCGACCCAAAAAATTTACCAACCAGAGTGAGGGCCATGGTAGCAATATTGTGGTCAACCAATTCGTCAGGAATCTAAATAGCATATTTACCTTTTTCCTTATCAGATAAGTCCTTTATTATTGGGAACGAGGACTTGCCTATAGGCTTTACCCCAAATAGTGTTGACCAATGATGGTTCAAAGAATTCCTTTCCTAATAACATGGTTGGGTCCCCATTTCTCGGGCTAGATTGGGAAGAGTGCCAAAAATCCCTTCTCCCCCCTTTCCAAGGTCTTTCTATTTATCATGTGGGACCCCTTCCTTTTTTTTTTGGATCTGCATTATCCTAATCCCCATGGAATCCATCGATATGGGCATCCCCTGAAGTTCCCACTGCCTGCAAACTAGGTTTCCCACCTGCATCCAAATTCAAAAAACCTCTCTCTCCCACTCCCACTCCCACTCTCTCCATTAGCTTGCCATGAGTAATGTTTGTTTTTTTATATTGAGTAATTGTTCATTATTGTGTTTGACCTCTAGAGGTGACTACTATTGTTTTTATTAACTTTTATTTGTCAACTTTGTCACCTTGTTTTGGCTATTGTAACTATTCTATGATTTGAGTGATGGTTCTATTGAGTTATGTTCTACTCCTTGATTGAAGGTTGATGCCATTCATGATTTTTTTTTACTACCATTGATCCTGTGATATGATAAATTATGTGAATTTGGTAATTGATCTATTGAGATGTCCATTATGAGGTGGAATAGTTTGGATCCTAGTATAGGATGTGATATTATTTTTTATGCTCTAACACTTTCTTTGGTTATTTTTCATGATTTTATGATTTAGGAGAGGTATTTTAAGGTTATTGATTTTTCCTTCTCTTGGTCTCAATTAGAGCATCAAAGTAGGGTATCTAGGAGAATACAGGGAAAGTGTCTTAAAATGATCATCACGACCCTAAAGTTTCTACTAGGATAACTCACGGTAGGTAGCTTAATAAGTGATAAATTAATAAATTTATTAGGAAAAATATGTATAAGATAATTATGTGCCTTTCCCATGCCTTGAGTGATACTATAGGATAGGATGGGAGTGGGAGATGATGTTTTCCCATATAGAGGAGATTTTGAGCTTTGACATAGTCTGTTTCCTTGTTTGTACAAAAGGGTTACTGATATCGCATATGGTCACTTGGGGGCTGGAGTCCAAAGATACTGACTAGGGTAACTCATGGGTTAGACATATGTGATGACACTTCCCTATATGTGTTCTAGGATCTTATGAGTATTTTGGTATATCTAGTACTATTTCTGGATTATATCTTTTTATAACCTTGTAACCTTTTTATTTAGTGTACCTTTGCATTAGCCTTTCTTGCTTAATAATTTGTTTGAGTGAGACTTGGTGTTATCTACACAACATGATGAGGTAGACCTTAGTGCTCCACATGGTTAGGTGGTAGTGATTGTTATTACCATTGTGATTCATTGTTTATGTTCTTATGCTTGGATGATCCTATATGTTGCTACCATGTTCATTATTTGGATAAATTCTTATTATCATCATGAGATGTTATCATGTATTCTTTTATATTTTGATTTGACGCATCCTTTCAAGAGATTTTATGTATTGTATTGTGACTTGGTTCATTATCGTGATCCCTGCAATATGTGCAGTGGAATATGTATTATATGTATCCATGGTGTATAAATTTGTACAATGTTGTTTGTACTTTTTCTTACATTTTAGAATGGATGTATCTTATCATTCAGTTGTAATATTTATTATAGAATTACTTTATGGTTGGTGTTCCTAGCTCACACTTCAATTTGGGTTTTAATTGAATATAGGATACATCACGTGATTATGTTTTGGTTGATCTTAGTAGTTTAGTTAATATTTTTAAAGTAACTACATCTTTGAACCTTTATTTTTGAATTAAGAAGAAACAAGAGGGTGATGTACCGAGGTACATTAAAAACCTAACTAAAGAACAATTGGGCATGTGTAGGATCATGGTATACCAAACTAGGCCCTTAAGTGGCAATGAAAAATCAGAAAATCAGGTTTACGCAAGTTGACATAAAAATTTGAATAATTTATAAATATTATATCAAAAATATGTAAGAAGAGAATTTGTAGAAAATTGAATTTAGTTTCTAATATACTAGGCCTTTTTTGAAAAATAATTATTCTCTATATTGAAAATTTTTAATTTCAATGTACTAGTACCAAAATTTTAGGAAAAAAATAAGAAGTAGGTGTATGTCTGACCACCTTAAACACAATCAAATGATAATTTAGTTTTACAAGATTCTAGATATAAGTGGTAGACTCATGTTCAGATGTGACACATATTTTTTTGTAATTTTTTTCTATGTAAATAATTAATTATGATTTTTCTTCTACAACTTTTCCTGAATAAAAAAACTGTCGTGTCTGACCATGTTAACTTATTCTAAAATTTATGAAATTGTAAATCATTTTTTATTTTTCTTCTAGTAGGAAAATCATAGAATGTGACACATGTTTTGGATTTCAAAAATGTTATACATTTTGAAAGTTATAGCTATTTTTCAAGAAGTCTATCAATCAGGGCTAGAAATATAACAAGTAGGTGTATGTCTGACCACATTAAACAAAATCAAATCATAATATTTTTTTATAAGATTCTAGATAAAACTAGTAGACACATGTTCAGATGTGATGTATATTTTTTTTTATTTTTTTTCCAAGTAGATAATTAATTATGATTTTTCTGCTACAAATTTTCTGAATATAAAAAATCTCATGTTTGACCACCTTAACTTAGTCTAAACTTCATCAAATTGAAATAATTGTTTATTATTATTGTATTAGGTGAAGCATAGAATGTGATGTATATTTTAGATTTCAAAAATATTATATATTTGAAAGTTATAGTTGTTTTTCAAAGAGTTTATCAATCAAGACTTCTTTTTCACATCTCCACATTTTGGCATACCATGATCCTACACATACCCAATTAACAATAGATTAATTAAGTCTAGAATGTAGCATCACATCACATAAACCATCTACTTTTATCAAAAACCAAAATGAAAAACTAAAATAGCACAATGTCTTGGTTTAGAAAACCGATGAGATAGTATCAAGTTTAACCAGCATAAAAAGTAAAGTATGCCACAAAGGTTAATAACCATAATTAAAGTTTTAAACTTAAAACTGTAACCAAAAAACTAGCCCAAGAATTCGGCTTGAAGTCAACAATAGCACCATTCGCAGCTCCACCCTAGTCCAGCAATAGAGTCATTTGCCATCCCATAAGTACTTGGAAAGCAATAGGTCAGCCCACTCTTCATTTAGGAATTTGAAGAGCTCACGATTTCCATCCACATACTCCTTCCCATCTGAGGCCTTCTCATTTAATAGATAGAGGTTTTTTGATGAAGCATGCATAACCTTGAGGGAAGACTTGCTAACATCAACCAGTCTTCGGTTGGTGTTGTCTAGGTCACACGTAAGTTTGGCCACCATATTCTCCAGGTAGGAAATATGGTACTTGATTCTTCCCACCAAGCTGCCACCCTTAGCCATTTTTATACTTTCATTCATGGTGTCTTTTCCAACATTGGTTTCCTTACCCTCTGTGTCCTTCTTAGCCAAGGAATTTTGATTGTCATATTTACCCTCCTCATGATCAGAGCAATTCTTAGCCTCTTCCCTACTGGGAGATCCCACCAAGGCATCCTCCTAATTCAACAATTCTTTTATAGCTCATTTACCTTGTTCTTTAGCCAGATGGGAAGAATAATGAGTAGAGCTGGGCTGAGGGTCGGTAGTTATCAGGTATTCCAAATTAATAAAGATCCTTTTATGCTTCTTGGGGGGTGGCTGAGAGGAATCTTTAGGGTTAGGTCATGCTTGGAGCCAATCCATAATCCAAGAGTAGGGTGGTCTCTGAGGATTTATGACTGGTAGCAGGGGTGGAGCATCCCCTAGAACCCGAGGGTGTGGAGAAGCCCTAATTGAAGGATATCGAGGGCTATGGGGGCTGCTGGGCAGTTTGGGTGACTTCCACAGCGTGAGGAGGGTAGAGGGCATGGTGAAAGTTATACAATATGAAGATTAAACCTTGGTGAAGGTAAATGGGATTTTTTCCCCCATGAAATAGCCTCATTTTACATTAGAAAAATTAGACTCCAGAGAGTGAGGAAGGTAAAAAGCTAAAGAAATCAATAATTTATGCCTAAAATGGTTTAAGGGAAGATGATAGTTATAGAAAGTACCATATCGACCCTCCAGCATGAAGTAATTGATGATCAATTTACACATTTTTAGCCAGAATTTAGGAAGGTCATAAATGCTGTAACCCCCATTCTTAGACACCCGAACTCTCCTTATTTCTAAAAAACTAAACAAAGTCAATTTTGGCTTGGGATTTAGAGGTTTTTTTCTATTTTCTTCTTGAGGTTGGCATTCCAGTAGCTTTGCCGATGACCTCCTCATGGATCTCGAATGTAATCCTATTGATGGTGACCCTCCTTTCATTCCAGGTCTTCACAAATTGTCGTGAGATCATTTCATCATGGCCCATATGTTTTCCATGAAGGGAATAATCCATCCCTCTTTGCAGAAGTACATGACCATGGGGTCAGAGGAAAACTCTTCCTCAATTTTTTCTGGTTCAATCCTATGTCGGTCACCACCCATCTGCTCCTAGACAAACAAAGAAACCCATACATAGAATTTAGCCAAAAAGGAGTTTCACGTAGCCCAACAAATTTTAGTTACCCACGAAACCACTAAAACCAAAACTATAGTGGTCACACACAAAACTATTAAAACTAGAAGCAGAACACAGTCTAAAGGTAGGGAAGTTACGAAAAATGATGGAGTGATAGCCCTAGCTTAGTCTTAAGGTATTTTCATCATAGGCACCATAATTAGGCTAGTAATTAGTACCCTTTGTCTCATAAATATCTGCTAGAGACCCCATTGAGGTCAACACATGGGAACAACATTGTAAAATGCAAAATGGCATCATTAAAATGTGCCCCAAATCCTTTGTGATCATCCGTAATTCACACTTTCCCTATAAGCCATTCAAAATAATAATGGCTCATAAAAGGTAACCTTGTACAACTAAGCCATGTCAAGCACCTGTTAGGAATGAAGAGCCCTACGGTAAAATCCATGTGGCATTTTAGAGAAAAACTAGTGCTAGTGGTAGAATTGTAAGAGCACCTGGGCCCACCCATTAGCACCCAACCAAGAGCTATTTTTTAAACATCATGGAGTTCAATGTCAACGTCGCTCATTTCCCACCTAAGAAGGTCCTAGGTTTGAACCTTTCTTATTGTTAAATGAGTTTTATTGTATATTAATGTAATGTCTTATCATATGTTAGTTATTTTATCTTAAACTTATGTTTGTATTTACTTAGATGCACTTGTGTGTGTGTGTGTGTGTGTCTATATATATATATATATATATATATATATATATATATATATATATATATATATATATATATATATATATATATATATATATATATATATATATAATATATATATATACATATATATATATACATATATATATATACATATATATATATACATATATATATATATACATATATATATATAACATATATATATACATATATATATACATATATATATACATATATATATGTATATATATGTA
>BSBK01012029.1:0-59600 GCA_027943335.1 Chamaecyparis obtusa
GGGTTTTCCCTTGGCCAGGGTTTCCTCAATTAACAAATCATGGTGTTATGAGTTATTTATTTTATGTGTATGTTCTTCCTATTTTAGTTATTGCATGGTTAAGTTTGAATTATTTTAAAAGACATATAAGTGTTGCAATACTAATTCACCCACCCTCTCAATAAATCCCAATCCTAACATTAGGGTTCTAAGTAAATAATTTTGTTTATGAAGCATTATTTATTGGTTTGTAAAAAATCCTTATGGTTATAAAAGTAGATAATCAAAAACAAAAAGGGGGATTATCACCAAAAATAATTATTAACATAAATGTAAATATCTTTGATTTCTTTGAACTTTTGCAAATGATCTATTGTACAAAATATTTTTTAAGCATTAATATGACTCAGTATTTCCTTCAATTTGGTGTTGTGGATATAATCGTTCTAAGATAATCAGTCCTTTATGATTTCATATCCAGAAGGTAAATCTAGTTTTAGAGTTTTTGTGTTTAAGATATTTATGTTAATATACAATTTGATCATTAGGAATAATAGGAAATATTATTTCTATCTTATTGCTCTCATTAAGCTTGGGTTAAATTTGACAAGATAAACTATGGTGTGACAAAGTAATCAAATGCATTAAAAGAAAAAGCAAGTTGATCAGAATAGTTAAAAAGCTATTTCATGTCACATAAAGTTGTGCATTTATCATCCAACCAACATTCAGTATGGGGTTGATAGGATAATAAATGTACATTCTATGAATGACATTACAAGACTTTCAAGTCCACTCTCTTAAGAGATTTATCTATTTACAATGGTTAAACTATAATAGTAGGTGATCTGATTACAATACAACTTCTATTGCAGATGTTTAGATCTATATTATGCTCATTCAAATCCTCTTATCAATATTTCAATTCTATTTCAATAATATTCAGTAACTTATTGTCTCTCAATTATAGTTTTGTGACACTCGGTAATCTTTTTAGTTTGGTTCTCTTTAACTAGTCTGATCAGGCATGCATGAAGCTTTGTTCATGTGATAGTTTTTCAGTCTCCTCCTTCCGACATAAGTTTCATATGAAACCCTAGTCTCTTAAATAGACAAGTAAACTATTTTCTTTTCATCCATCAGATTTTTCCACTTATTCTCCTTCATTGGTTTTTTTGCTTAAACCTTCCTTGGCTGATGTGTCAGTAACACATTTTGTTTCCATCCTTTAGATCTTCCTTGAATTTTGTTAGTCATTGATCTTCATAAAAAAACTTTATCTCCAACCTCGTGATCATACACTTTACAGCTCATCAACTTCCATCGACTAAACTGATCATTTAGTTCTTTTGTCCATACTCGGTTAACAAAGAAATGTGTTGGTGAACACAAGCTCAGTTTATACTATGCTCTGTATACACTACACTGCTCAGTGTATACTGAAATGCTTCATTAACCGACCACACTGCTTTGTAACAAATTGCTTCTATCTCCATAACAGATTTATGTAACATAATCAAGTCAACAATATGAAGTCATAGACTCATCAATAAGTTACCAAGAGCATTCCTTATCCTCATATGTCCTATCCATCTTCCTCATTGTAGATATCTTGGTTCTTCATCTTTCTCTTCTCTTCTACAAATGTGTTAGATATTTGTAACTACCATGATAAGTACTATCAAAACTAGTTGACATCAATGACAACATAAAACTGATTTAATTATCTTACATAACACTTCAGTGTTCGGTGATCTCTAATCACTTGTAGTACTTTAATCAATTTCTCAATCAATTGTAGTTCATCATATAGATGTTATGATAGGCCAACGCTGGGGAAAATAATAAGAAAGAATTGATGATTTTATGATGAAGTTCGACTGGTCTATACGTGTCAATCTGAGAGCGTAAGCTTGTGAAAGGTGTTCGAGTAGTATGCGATCAAGGGATGATAGTTGAGATTTGAGCGATTATGGATGCAGCTAAAACACATGGAAATGAACCTACTAAAATGATCTGGACAATAAAAACATCAGAAATGAAAATGTATTTCTACCAGCAATAACAATATAATTATTTCTATTTACTGAATCAAAACTATAATAAAACATTAGTAATTCAAATTATAAGGAAACAAAAATCATATTATACCAATGCAAATCAGATTACAAACTGCTACAAGAACAACAAGCATATTATATTAATACAAATTAGATTACCAACTAATATAGAAACAACAATCAAATCAATTACCAATTCAAACGAAACTTGATATTAATGAAATACAAACATACCACACTTAAATAAAAACTAGAAAACATACCAGACATCCCAGAAGTGGGCCCCCTCTTCATTCCATCAGGTGGTGGGATAGAAAATGTTGAGCACGGGATTGATCAACACAATAAGTAGTCTTTTATTTCTCAAAGGAATAATACAGGGTTAAAAAGATGTGATGATCCCTTTGATTATGAATTGTGTTGTTTATATATACATAGAATAGAAATAACTTATAATAGATAAAATAATAGTTAATGTACAGCCTTACTTACAGGCTGTAAGTGGTTGCAAATAAAATACAAATCATTTATACCAAACAAGTTTGTTTATCTTTTTGCTATAATGAGGAGGAAAGATAGGAGAATAAGGTTCAAAAAAACCAATCACGTAAGCCATTTCAGAGTGTAGTCAGCAAATGATATAGCATTGCATCTTCCACCGTGATCTCCAAATAATATGGTTTGAATAGAATGACTTTTATTTTAGCAGCAACCTGGCTATTCAAAGCTTGTGGTTTAAACCTGTGTATATGCTTGTAAGTCTTGCTGCAGAAATGGAACTGTGACATGTGGATTAATATTACTTGTAGCAACTGCAACAGTTGATATTATTTGAAGCCTCATTTCCATCCATCATTTTTGAGCCATTGGTTTGAAAATGGTTTGGAAGACAATAACAATTAGATTCATTCAAACAACAATCTGATTCACGTGGCTTGACATTTGGAGAGAATGCTTCCTATTATTATTCCACAAAGATGCAGCAAGTATTGTAATTAATATATGTTCATAATAGGAATAAAACTTATGTAGCTAGAAAATACATCCTCCACCAGTCTTCAATATCCTCTCCACGTGTTCATGTAGGTTGGATGATATCTACAGCAAATATATCTTTATGCCAATAAGAAATAATATGCAATACATTTCAAAGTGGATGGAACTTTATACTGGTGAAAGAGCTACAAGAAGATCCCGCAACTTAACATGCTAGATAAATACAATCACATATATGTATTCACATATTTTATCTAATAACTAGATTACATATTACTCATAAATATTAGATCATATGCAACATAGAAGGAGAAAATGGAATAGAAAATGGGGATTGAAATGAATGTGAAGGTTTAGACGAAGGTTAAAATATGGTATAATCTGGGTCATAAATTGCTCTCATCATGTTATATCAATGTTTTTTTTAATCAAAGAGGCTTTGAGCTAACTATTTGTAATTAATTACTTTAAATGGGACCTCTCAAGGCTTGGATGTGGTATGGAGGTACTTGAATCATGTATGCCTTAGGGAACCTTCCCCAAGAACACTCCACACCTTAAACTCTCATTTTGAGGCAATTCTAGACAAGTTTTTGATAGTCCTCGTATGAGTAAAGAACCCTAATCATTTTTACTCTTATGAGTCAAGAAGTATGCATGTATTTTCCTATAAGAATACTTGTATGGTCCTATGAGAATACTTGTATGGGATTTAGGGGGTCTGAGGATTTCCATTTGGCAATTTTTTTAACTTGGGATTGGTCATATGGCTTCTGCAATTGTTACTTGTGACTGGGCTGAAATTATTATAACCTATGTATGTCCTTCACTTATTTTTTTGATGTTATTATGTGTTACTTGTGATGTTTTAGTATTTGTCTTATGCTTATATTCATATTATGAAGCTGGGACTCGTTCTGGTGGCAGGATTTAAATAAATATAACATTTAAGTATAAGTTTGATTTATTTAATTTCTTATAATTTAAGTTATATTTGTATAAATACCTTTAAGGATGTTTGGGATAGGTTCCAGCTTCATAGGAGTTAAGATGCAAATTTTACATTTTGGGGATTTTCAAAAAAAATCTAGCCTTAGCCAAATTTTAGGCACATGAGGGTTCCCCAGACCTATAAAACAAGCTATGGAATGTGGTGTTTATGAATGTGGAAATTTATATGTTTTATTTTAAGGTGTCTTGTTGTAGACATCATTCTTATGATTCCTATTATGTACATGGATAAGGTTAGGACTTGCCCTGAGGGCTTGAGTGCGCAAGAGAGTTTCCTTAACCTCTGAATTAGGACATGGAAGTGTTATCTTATATCATTGGCTTGTGATGGGGTAAGGGGATAAGAACCCTAGGTTAGTGGCTCACCACAAATGTTGGAACCTAAAGTGGTTGTTAGATGATCCTATGGGTGGGTTTTTTATTAAGTGATAATCATAAAAATTAACCTAGGAAGGGGGGATTCAAAAGATAATGAAAGAAAATATAATAAGGCCACACAGAAATGTTGGAGTACTTGGACTAGGGATAACTACCAGGGAGGATCCCTATTCAGAAAGGGGGTAACAGGGTTACATAGTTGTCAGGGAGGATCCCAATACGTAGTTTGTCTAATGACACTCACTTAGGTGGTATCCTAGAACCTTGACTTCGGTGTCAAAGTATGATGATGTTTTATATGTTTTACTCTTATTCTTTGAGTTTTGTTTCTTGGTGTTTGAGTCTTAGATTGTGTTAGGTGTTGAGAGTACTTTGGTTCTATCTCCTAGCACAGAGGGTGGAACTTTACCATTTTCACATAGTTGGGTGGAAAATATCTTTCAAGGTACTATTCATGGTTCGAGTCGTGGCTTGGATTCTCAATTGTTCAGTGGTGAATATTTCCTTTATTGAATCATGTATCTCTATCTTTGTTATCAAGATGAAATATGTGATGTAGCCCTTGGGGTGACTTGATGTAATTATATCTCTATATGCCTTCAGGCCATGTGTATTAATTGCTATTGTAATTGTATTTATAACTAAGAATTGTAAGAAAGAAGTTATGTATTTGGGAAGGGTAGTTTTAGGAATTTCAAAAAGGGATTGAATATTGGTAAATCAATTAGGATTATATTTAAGTAATTACTACTCTATCTCTCTCTTGTGAGCTTTAAAATGAATTTAAGGTAATGGTTCTATGCAAATCCTTTTAAAGCAAAGTACTAATAGATTGCAAACTTATTAAGGGAAACTTGGTTTAATATATGGAATGGTTGAAGGGTATGTCTAGGTGAAAATAATAAGGAAATGAAACTTGTAATGTAACTAAATGTAGTAATAAGATGGAATGATCTTAAATGTATTGTCCTATGTGTATGATGTGAGGTTATTTAAATGATGTTTTAATCTCAATCCTTAAATGGATGTATACGATGTTTTAAATGATGATTTGTGGTAGTTAGACTTGTGATTCAGTGAAATGGAAAAAGAAAAGTAAGGACTTTAAATGGAAATTGTATTTATGTGTTGATAATGAAAACAATAAAAGAGGAAAGAATAAATGTATTTAGTGTATAAGATAAGTGAATGTTGTGCAAGGAAAAATGAATTCAATTAGCTCATTAATACAATTGGCTTGGATGTGGGATGAAATAAATGTCTTAATTGAAATTGGAAGGGGTTAGTTATTCAAAGCGTAGTAAAAGGAATGAAAATGAAATAGGAAGTAAAGTTATGGTTATGAATGAAATGTTACTTTCTTACCTTTCTCCTATATTTTGAATTGCAAGGAAATAGGATTCAATTTGATTAGTAATAAAATACAATGCTTTTACTTTGGTAAATGAAATCAATAAGGGAACCTTAAGGAATATACTTGTGAATGTTAATAATGAAATGTTAGAATGATAGAAAAAAAAAATTGTTAGTTGTGATTTTGGGTAAAAAACTTGATTCCTTATGGGTTCCCTGGCCGGGACATTACAAATATGATGAGAAAGGTGGTAGTATGAGAAGAATAATTTGAAGATAAACCAACGGAGACTAATCTCCCCTCTTTTTCTATCTCTTTTTTTTAATTTTTATTTCAAAATTTGAAAGTTGAAACTGAAATGTAGATCTAAATACTATTAGACATGCTTTCTTAGGCTTCTGGGAGTGAATTCTCTAGACTTATGAAAAAATTATTAATCTCTTAAAAAACTTTATGTTATTCTCTAAAATTTATATATATTAATATATTCTAAGTTTAGCCTTTTATCGATCAAAATAAAAAATTCATTAAAAAAGGTTAAATAAAATTTTTAAAACCTCATTTAAAAAAAATTATTTACTAGAAAGCTATTTTTGGTAGTTAATTTAAAATACAACATTTATTTTGATGCTGAATAAAATGTATATTTAAATAATATATTTTATATTATATTATTAATTATAGTTATAGTATTGAAATCTATTTTGAATAGTTTAATATATATATTTTAATGTAGAATAGAATATTTAGTTATATATGTATATGTATATCTATATCTATATCTATATTATATTTGATTTGAAAATAAATATACTTCATTTAAAAAAAAATACTTTATTATATAATTTATTTAATATAATGGGTGGTTGCAAGAAGTTGAGTCCCACTTTTGGGCAAAAAGTGGAAGTGTTTTCCCTTTTTTTCAAATTTCTTGTCAATTGATGTCTGAATTTGAGGCACTTCGAGATTGAATCTCAAAAAAATTTAGTAATAGAAAATGTAGTTCTCGGAGTCTACTTTTCAAATATGTAATTTATTTAAATACCCACATGGTATAAATTGATTTTTAGTAGGAATGTTTAAAAACCATGTTTTCAAAATGCCTATTTTAGGACCATACCATAGCCGTGTACGGACACCATATTTTGACTTAAATAAATGAATTTTTGCAAATCCTTTTGGGGAAATATACCTAAGACACCAAATATTGGTCAACATATTTTTCCTTATATTTTTTATTAAATATAATTTTTTTATTAATTTTTAATTGACTATAAAATACTTTTTCAAAACCTCTGGTGTACGGACACCATAATTTGATGAGAATTTCATATTTTTTCAAAAAAAAAAAAATTTATCTTCAAAAGAATTGTATCTAGTTTGGTCTTATATAATTTATTTTCTGAAAAACCTAAAAATAAAAAAGTTATTAACGTTTTAGTTAACCTCACTATTTTATGTTTAGGTACCACTTTTAATTAATAAATAATGCAAAAATAGTAAAAATAATCAAATCACTATGAAATTTACATTTTTGAAATCAGGACAGTGAGAACTCTAATGGGTTTTTTTTCGTAAATGATACGATCAGGAAGGCCCTCAAAAAATTATGCCAACATAGAAATCTGGCATTCCAGTGCCTTAACCAAATTTTTGGAGGTCAAGGCATAGGCTTGGTTCTACCAAGCCTAAACCAAACTGACATTGGATTGAAATTTGAGGCGGACGTGTGCTTCCTGCTCATGTCTTAAGAAACGGGCGCCCGTTTCTTTTAAAAAAAAATCAAAGTGTTAAAATGCATTTTTTATTTTAAAAAAAAATTTAAAAAAAAAATTTAGAAATGGGCACCTATTTTGAAAAAAAAATGGGCAACCATTTTTTGAATTTAGGCTCGGGTGCCCAAACCTAAAACGGTCACTCATTTTTTGAAAACGGGCACCTGTTTCGAGTGACATCTCTCATTTCTACAAGACTTCCACAGAATTGGGACCCAACTTTGTGCATTGAATCATATTATAATAAAACTTAAAGAATTTTATATTATATTATATTTATTTAAATTTATTATTATTTTTTTTGATCGGTAAAAGGCCGAAGCCCTAATAGTTTTTTATTAATATAAATAATTAATTTACAATGTGACCCCGCTCGTTGCAGGAGCTAGTAGGAAAGAGCAGGGTTGAGAAAACCTCCAACCTTGCCCGGGACCATAGGTCCTGTACTTATATAAAAATTACGTGGGCACACCCACGACTCAACAATTGTCAAGATTTGTTAAAATACATAGTTCCTGTAGGCATTCCCATGGTTTAAAGTCAATCGATGTTTTACTAGAAATACAAACTTTCAATGGGCATACCCACTGCTCAAGAATATCTAGGATTAAGGTTACATTTATTACAATGTTGTTTTTAAGGATACAACTTTATGTTGTAAACAATTAGATCAATAATTTTGTGGAATTTCATTCTAGGATCTTCAGTAATAGATTGATTTAGTTGCTTGCTTGGTATTGACCACCATTAATGTACACTCTCTGCTTTTTGTTCTTCGGATGGAAGAAGTGTCTATCTTCCATACGGTTCTTTGTACCTGAAATGCAAGACAAAATAAAATTCCACCTCCAGTGGTTAACCCTCATCAAGCAATAAAAAATAATTCCATCAACTTGCACTTAATTTCAGTATTTAGGTAGTTTATGATTTTGAATAAAATAATAAAAGAGAATAGGTGCCCAATCATATTACCTTCAAAAAAGAATTTTTATACATGGAAGATAATTCTAAGGTTACATTACTAATTTTTCTTTAGACCATATGATCTTATATCCATATGAAACCAATTATTAATTTAGTTTATCAATACCTTAATAAAATTAACAATAGAAGCCAAAATAATAGTTATACTTCTAACATTATTTACCTCTTACTCCTATCATCATAACAAGAAGGCTATAAACCTTATATATCCTTACATATTTACCTCTTAAGTTATTGTCTAATATTTAGAGAGTAATTTAACTAGGTATATCCCAGAGGTGAGGTGTGAATTTATTTAGAGTTGTCATGCCCTCTGCACCTAGATTTGCTAGTTTATCAGCCTCAGTGTTGCCTTCTTTGTAAATGTGTTTGATTTCATAATTGGGGATGCTATCTAGTATTAAGGTAATTTCCTCTATTTAGCATTTAGAGTCTAGTTAGGAGTCTTCTTAGATCGTATAGAGTTGATTATAATTTGAGAGTCACCTTCAATAATAAGTTTGGTTATATTAAGATCCTTACACAAATTTAGGCTCGCCAAAGCCACTTTGCACTCTGCCATATTGTTTGTGGTAGGATTGATGGGATGGGAGAAACTAGCTATAATTTCTCCATTCCAATTTCTGATGATTCCACTGATACCTGCAGTTCCTGGGTTTCCCCTTGATGCCCCATCAAAATTCAGTTTGTACCAACCCACATCTGGAGGAATCCATTTGCAATTCGTACGATCTGTTTTAGTTTTATTTCCTCCTTTCCCATAAAGGGGTGGTACCTACAAATTAGGCCATTTCAATCTAATTTTGTTGTCCCAACTTTTGAATGATTCCTCATAGCAGACTTGGTCCCTCAGGGAGATATTAATTATCTCTATGATTGATATTTCTATTTTATTAATGAGTGACCTCCATTCTAGTTTTTTCCCGGTAAAGATTCTTCTGTTATGTTCTTTCCAGACTTCCCAAACTAAAATGGAAGGGGCTACAATCCATATATCTCTGTAGAGATTATCTTTATATAAAGCTGGCCAAGATTTAAGTGTACTCAAGAGATCCTTATGAAAGGTGGATTTCCAACCAAGACATTGCAATAACCAATTCCAGCACTGCTGTGTGAATTCACAATTAAGGAGAAGGTGATCAACATCCTTCGTGTGCTTTTCACAGAGAATGCACTAGGATGGCCCTTCGAACCCTAGTTTGGTAATTCTATCCGTGGTCAGGATCTTCCTTTGCATGGCTTCCCAAAGAAACATCCCAGCTTTGGGAAGACATGTTTTATTCCAACAAAGGTTCAGGGGCATATCTAAATTATCCATCTTCTACTCAGCTAGTATAGTCTTATAGCCTTCTTTGACTAAATATTCTCTAGTGTTCGATCTAGCCCATATCAACTTGTCAGGTCTACTTTTGAGAACCACTTCTCTATCCTTAATAATAGTGAAAAGTCTCTTTGGTTTTCTATAATTGAAATTATGTTGGTATCTATGAGTTTTAAAGGAAGATCCATATCCTAGCTTAGATAATTTGAGAGATACAGTCCAATTTTATTTTTACCTTCTTCTATGAAGTTAGGGGAAAAACCTAGAGAAATCAGGGAGGGAAGGCCTGCCCACAAGTCATCCCAGAATAAAGCTTTCTCCCCATTACCTACATCCCAAGTGAGAAATTTGTTTATGATTCCTCTGGAGTCCTTGATGAAGTTCCACATCCTAGATCCTTTAACGTGAGATTGGACTCTAAAAATGTTAATAGGATCTGCATTTGGTATATATTTATTTAGTAAAATCGAGGCCCGTTTACTGTTAAATTCTTTGTATAATCTCCAAATCAGCTTAGCACCCAAGGTTTTGTTTTTCCATAGAAGGTTTTTAATACCCAAACCTCCTTTAGAGATTGGTTTGCAAAGGGATTCCCATTTAATTAAGGTTGGTTTTTTCTCTTCTGAAGAGCCTTGCCAGTAGAACTCTCTAAATACTTTGTCTATGTTATTTTTAACATTAATCAGGAGGGGAAGAATAGACATCTGATATGTGGGGATGGCTAAGAGTACTGACTTGATCATGGTGGTTCTTCCAGCCTTTGTAAGCCACCTACCTTTCCATGTGCTCCTTTTGTTCTGGATTTTAACGAGCACTTGTTGCCAGAGTTTGGAGGATAGGGTGCCTTTGTCTAATTGGATTCCTAGATACTTACAGGGAAACTTCCCAAGATTATAACCGAACACTTTACAAATTTCCTTTTCCATTATCGGAGTGGTATTGAGAAAAAAGATTTCCAATTTATTTGGGTTTACCTACTGGCCTAACACTTTCATATAAAGGTCAAGGGTATCTTTAAAGGCCTTGGCTTCAGATACCAAATCTGAGCCTGGGAGAATGGTGTCATCAGAAAATTATTGATGAGTAATGCTAGGAACATTATTTGATGCCTTTAAACCTATAATACTACCTTCCAGATGTCTCTTACTAATTGTTCTTCCTAAAGCTTCAGCCATAATCACATATAGGAAGGGAGACAATGGGTCTCCTTGTCTGATACCCCTCGAAATACTAAAAAAGCCTTCTGGAGTGCCATTAATTAGAATTAAAATTTTGGGAGTGGAAATGCAGTTGAAGATAAGACTTGTCCATTGTTTTGAGAAGCCAAAGGCCTCTAGGAACTTGCAGAGAAAAGTCCAATGTACTTTATTGTATGCTTTCTGAATATCTATTTTAATAAGCATGCTAGGAGTCTTGGTAGTTTGGGCAGTATGTACTAATTCTTGGGCTATAATTATACCATCTAGAATAGAATGGTTGGCTACAAAACCTGTCTATTCTTCAGAGATGATAATGGGGAGAAGTGTCTTCAGTCTATTTGGCAAGCATTTAGATAAGATTTTATAGATAGTGTTGCATAAAGAAATGGATCTAAAACCCCTGGTTCCGTGCTTTCATTTTTCTTAGGTATTACAGTAAAGAAAGTGTTATTGATTTCAGATAGTAAAGAGCCTAAATTTCTGGTAGCTTCCACAGCTTGCCAGACTTCATTACCCATGAAATGCCAACAATTTTGGAAAAAACCAGCCTGGAATCCATCTGGTCCAGGTGCTTTCTCTGGGTGCATTTGGAAGACCGCAGTCTTTACTTCTTCTAAAGTTAATTTTCCATTAATCATTTTATTATCTGCTTCTGATATTAATTTGGGGATTGCTTTTAACATTTCATTTTGAGCTTCTGGGTTGATCTTGACATTATTATTGAGGAGGGTTTGATAAAATAGCACTCATGTCGTTGAAATCTGTTATGGGTCTTCGACGAGGAGACCTTCATTGTTTTTAATTTTTGGAATTCTATTAACACTTCTTTTAAAGTTAGTTGAGTTATGAATAAACTTTGTGTTGGAGTCCCCCTCCTTTAACCAAGTTTCTCTTGATTTCTATTTCCAGAAGATTTCTTCCTTAAGAAGAATCACGTTATATTTGGCCATAAGTTCTTTTTCCTTTAAATAACTACATTCATTCATTCCTTTATCTATTACTTCGTTATTTAGATCTTCTAATTCTTGTTTGATGTTGGTCTTTTCAATAAAAATATTATTGAAGTTATTCTTATTCCACTCCAGTGCTTTATTTTTAATAATTTTTAATTTAGCCACTAGACTATACATTTTAGATCCTTTAATCGAGATTTGGTTCCACCATTGTTCCAAGAGATTAATGAATTCCGGGTTTATATTTATTTAAATTTAATGTCTATTGAAAAATATAATTTAATGGAAAGTATAATTAACCTTAAAATAAATAGTATAATATTCATAATAAAATTATAATTATTTTTTTGAATAATTATACATGTGAGAGAGAGGGAGAGGCATGGGGATATGGAGGTAAATAAACAAAGAGGTATACAGAGAGAGAGAGAGAGAGAGAGAGAGAGAGAGAGAGAGAGAGAGAGAGAGAGAGAGAGGATGGGGGCAAGGAGATAGAGATATGGCAGAGAGACATCTATTATATTTAAGTTAGATTTGTACATATTCATTTAACTTGTACCAAATTAAAATTAAATAAATAATATAATATAATGTTTATCATAAAATCTATTATATAATGATAAATATAAGTATAATATTAATGTATAAATTATATTCCAAGTTCTATAAATATAATATAATATAATAAGGATACAATTTGTATTATAAGAAACTTTATATATAATATAAAATATGATTGTGCTATTGCTATTATATCTATATTTAATAGTTTATATACAAAATTGTAATATATAATTATAAATAAAATATAAATATTATTTAAATTTTGAATTTGATTTATATCAAATATAAGATATAAATTAATTTTTTTAACTATAATTTTAAAACATAAAATAATTTCCATATAACAAAAGATTCTTTGTTTTTGAGAAGTAATATAATATACCACAAACTAGGACCCAAAACCTTTTACATTGAGATTACCAGATATGCATTAAAGTTCCAACAGTACTTGTGCAAGAACACCAAAAAAAGACACACAAACATGTCCTTAAACAAGACAAATAGATAAAGGACAAAGGACAGCAAAAACACAATAGGGCAACAACCTGCTAGCTAAATACATTTCATAAGATCTGCCACCTGTTTAGCCAGCATCTGCATGTTATTTGAGGATGCTTTGAGTTCCTCAATGTCATTTCTCTTATTATTCTCCAACTTCTTGAATCTTGATCTAGTTCTCCTACTGGGACCATGATCCTCTTTGACCTCGATGATCACGTGCTCCCCTTTTCCTTGGTCCAATTTGTTCACCAGAATCTTAGCATGCTCTGTTGAAGCCTTAAGAATAGAAAAGTTGTGCTCCGCAATATTTCCAACCATTTTCTCTAGCTTGTTGACTCTATTTTCCATGATCTCAATTCTTTTTTTCATCCCCTCTCCATTTTCAATTTTCTCTTCCATAGCAATGATTCTATCATTAAAGACAATGAGCCCCTCAGCCCTACCGATTGTCTCCATAAGCTCATCAATACTTTGACCCATGGTTTTCTCCCCCAGATTCATCTTTTTAAGGATCCCAGTCTCTTTTTGAAGCTGATGAATATGGGATTTCATAGTTGTGATGTCACTTTTCATGTTACTAAGGTTAATCAGGAAAGCAAGACACCCAAGATTCTCAAAATCCTTGTTCACTCCCACCGTATCCTCCTTGGAGCTCTTCACCTTATCCTTCCCAGTGTTGGTCGTGTCCTTCTCCTGACTATCCTTTTCAATATTTATCACATCCTGGGTAATATCTTGCAGAATATTTTCCTCGACCAGAACATTTTGGTCCAACCCCATACTCTCCTCCACATCAAGGTCATTCTCCACCCACTCTTCCTATTTATCTTGTCTATTCTCCTAAGAAGAAGAACCCTCATAAGAGGAAATGAAAATCCTCTTAGTTCTTTTCTTATTCTCTTTTTTTGGCTCTGGTTCACTTTCTAATGGGCTCCATTTTGTTTTTACCCTTCTTCTTGATATTATCCTCCCTACTCTCCTCTGCCTCCATTTCCATATCTATGACTAAGTCCTCCACCTTAATTTTCTTCTTATTTCTTTTGGGAACAAACTCCTGATACTCCTCAGTCACCCTCATCATCTTCAGTTTCCTCCATGAAGGGCTCCTCTAATTCTTTACCCTCTATATCATAGTCTTCGAGGGCCTTCTAATTCAACTGAGGCCTCTCAACCTTCTTCAATTTCATCACCTCATAAATGAGGACCATTAACCCATTGTGGCAGGCATGGTCACCATCTAAATCCCTCTACCAACTGAGGATAGTAGCATTTAAAGAGCTCAAAAGATAAAAGGGGAAATTAATTTTAACCGCATGCCTAAAGTGGTTTAGTAAAATCAAATGATGGTTGTAAATTTTGGTATAACGACCATCCAAAGTAATGTAGCTAATAATCACAAAGAGAACTAGTCTCCATGACCTAGAAATACTTTTAGGATTAAATTATGAATTATCCTCCTTTACCATACGCTTCCTCTCCTTCTCCGTTGGCGCAAAAGCCTCCAAACCTTTATCTGAGATCTTCCTATCCCTTTAGAAGTTAATACCTTATATCTTTAGACCCGTTGCCTTTGTAATGATCTCCTCAGTCACCTCCATGTTGCACATTCCCAACATGACTCTCCCTTTATTCCAAGTTTTAATGAAATGCCTGGTCATGACAACTTTCCCTCCATGCAGCTTCTCCAAATAAACTGCCAGGCCCCCATCTTTGACAATGTTCCACACCTCTTGGTTCTAGTTCCATTCGTTACAATTCCCTGATTCACACCTTTTCTTTCTACCTCCCATAGCTCTGCAATAGTCAGGAAAACCCTTCTCACAATTTCTCACAACTCTTTACAAATTAGGCTTAAAGTTTTAATCACACCCTCTAACACCATGAATGACCCATAAATTATGCCAAATGGAAGCAATAATCATCTTGGAATCACCCCACTATCCTTCGTCATCTTCACACAAAATTCTACATTCATTACTCATTAATATGATCTTCATTAAGAACGTGTTGCCTATTATTTACCTAATCCTTATAAATTAATGATATCCCTTCAAAAGGGAGGACAAACCTATCATTCCACTCGATATCCACCTGGCTTTGGCAAGCCACATTTGCAGCCCAGTTAGCCGCCGAATTGGCCTCCCTAAAATTATGAGTAATAATACACTCATCAAAGGAATCAATAATGTTTTTAGAGTTGTTAATAACATTGGCTATTGTCCATGAAGGGGTCATAGTATTATTCAGACATTTAATAATTATTAGGGAGTCCCCTTCAACCCAAACTTTTCTATAGTTTTTCCTCTTAGCTAACAACAAACCATGAAGAGCAGTGTTAGCCTCAGCAACATGGTTAGTATTGAAACCTATGGAAATGGCCTTGGCCCCTTTGTAGTTCCCATATTCATCATGGATAACTATACCGCAACCAACAATTCCTGGGTTGCCCTTAGAGGCACCATCGAAATTGACTTTCATCTAACCATTACGGGGACAATCCCACCTGGCCTCATTTCTCAGACTTCTCTTGATATCTTGAAGCTTCCTCTCTTCAAGCTTCCAATTCTTGTAGACTTTAACCTCCCAATCATCTTTCAAATCTTGATATTTTTTAATCAACCCAATGTTTTCCAACAAAGCTCTCTTAATATTATGGAAGATTACAGCCCAACTAGACTCCTTGTTTCTAAAAATCCTATAATTCCTTTCTTTCCAAACCCCCCAACACATGTAGGGAAGAAAAAAGCTCCATATAGACAATAAGAGGTTGTTATTAGTAGGTGGCTTCCAAGAAGTGAAAAGCTCCTAAATATCTTGTCGAAAAAACCAATCCATATTCATCAAATCTAGAAATTTCTCCCATATTTTTCTAGCAAAGGAACAAAGGATAACCATATGATTGATGTTCTCCTCATCACTCTTGCAGAGATAACATCTATTGGTTAAATATAAGCCCCTTTTCCTTAGATTATCAATAGTTAAGATTTTATCCTACAATAAAATCTAGAAAAAAACATTAATTTTAGGTGTTAAACCCTTGTACCAAGCCTTGGCCCAACATGGTTCAGGGCTATCTTCAAAATTCTGCATGTACAAAGAAGAGACTGAGAAAGAGCCATTAGAATTATATTTCCAAATTAGAGTATCATCTTCATCAACAAGAAAGACATCATTTAGAATTTTATTCAGGCTTCTAAGAGAGGGATCCACCCTAGCCAAGTCATTCCACTTATCCCTCTCCTAGTAGTCAGCCACATGTGTTCCAAAAATCTGTTTACATTGCATCATCTTTTCTTTCCAGCTTGAATCATCATTGAGAGGGTGATCAAGAATCCAAACATCTTCCCAAAAAAGAATAGTCTTACCATTTCCTACCTTCCATTTAATAGCCTTCTTGATCAAATCCTTCCTTCTCAATGCATTATTCTAAATGCTAGAACCTCCTTGAACAATTTCTTGATTCAATTTTTTTTTTAAATCACTTGTGTCCCTGTTATATTTATTATGCCATATGGTACTCCATTCTCCTGAGGTCTTGAACAGTCTCCAAAGAATTTTTTCCATAAGAAAATCATTCATACTTCTTATATTACGAAGACCAAGGCCCCCTTTCCTAATAGGTTTACACACCTTTTCCCAAGAAATGAGAGCCATTCTTTTTTTTATGTTCCACTCCTAACCAAAGGAAATTCTTTTGGATTTTCTCTATACTTTTAGAAAATTTCCTAGGGATTTTGAAGATACTTAAAGCATAGAGAGCGATACTTTGGAGATTATCTTTAAGCACCAAAATCTTACCAGCCTGGCTAAGAAGAGCACCCTTCCAACCAGCTAAACTCTTATGAAATTTATGAATCATATCTCTCCAAAAAGAGTCAAGAGGATCAAGGCATAACGGTAAGCCTAAGTAGGATCCTGGGAGACAACCCACGTCACATCCCAACACTATTTTTATTCTTTCTTGTCTTCTTTCGGGAACATTAATGAAAAAAATATAGCTTTTATTCCAATTTATAATCTAACTAGTAGCCGCATCATAGTTATCAAGGGCTTTTTTGATAGTTTTTACATTTTTTTTATAGAGACTTCTCCCATAATAATGGAGTCATCCACGAATTGCTAATGAGAACATATCAGTTCCTTTGAAGAAGGTTTCAGCCCTATAAACTCACCTTTGATAACCAGCCTGCCAATATATCTACCCAAACATTCTGCCATAATAATGAACAAAATTGGAGATAAAGGATCCCCCTATCTAAGACCTCTTGAAGACTTGAAGAAGGGAGTAGGAGATCCATTCATGAGCACTGAGAAATTAGTAGAGGAAACCAAGCAATGGATAAGATCTCTACTTCTCTTATTAAAACCAAAAGCCTCTAAAATAGCCTTCAAATAATCCTAGTCAACCCTATCATAGGCTTTAGACAAGTCTAACTTCAACAAAAAACCTTCCTTCTTAGACATAGTCAAGGAATGTATATTTTCATGGACATAAATGATTGAGTCCAGAATCTTCCTACCAGGGACAAAACCATTCTACTATCCAGAAATCAGGGAAGGAAGAACAAGGAGAATCCTAGAGGTAAGGACTTTTGAGATTATCTTATACACCGAGTTACATAAACTAATAGGTCTGAAATGGTCCATACTATCAACCCCCACTTTCTTTTGAATCAAAGCTATAAAGGTACCATTAAGTTCCTTAAGAATCATTCTTGAACCAGAAAAATCTTTAACTGCATTAGTAACATCATCTTTCACAATCCTCCAGTACTTTTGAAAGAAAAAAATAGGGTATCCATCAGGGCCAGGGGCTTTATCTCCTTCAAAGGAGAAGACCGCCTTATGAATCTCTTCCTTAGAAGGGTCAGTAGTGATAGATCTATTGTGTTCTTCATTCAAAATGTAGGGGATACCATCCAGCAACTCCTTTTGACACTCCTCATTTAGATTATCAGTTTTCTTTAAAAGCTCCACAAAGAACTTAATAGCTTCTCCCCTGAAATCTTCCTCTTTTTCACTAATAGTATCATTAATCTTAAGTCTGGAAATTTTGTTTCCCATTCTATGTTTCACCATGGTCATGAAAAAATATTTCGAATTCTTGTCCCCTTCCTTCAAAAAGATCTTTCTAGACCTTTGCCTCCAAAAAAATTCTTCCTTTAAGATAATATCATGGTACTCAACAAGTTTAATATCTTCCTCCTCCTTGGTTAAAAAGCTATACCCATCTTTCTGAATACTA
This sequence comes from Chamaecyparis obtusa, assembly GCA_027943335.1. Classification (NCBI taxonomy): domain Eukaryota; kingdom Viridiplantae; phylum Streptophyta; class Pinopsida; order Cupressales; family Cupressaceae; genus Chamaecyparis; species Chamaecyparis obtusa. The sequence goes on from BSBK01012029.1 coordinate 18,321, forward strand.
TCCTGAATTTCCTTCAACTCCTCTGCTATTTTCTTTTTGTTGGTAAAGATATTCACAAAAGTCTCTTTGTTCCATTTTTTAATATTCTCCTTAACATTTTTAAGTTTCTTAGCTATTTTGAACATAGCCATTCCTTTAATCCTAATACTCCACCACTCCTCAATAAGTTTTTCCAAATTAGGATGAATGGCCCACATCTTCTCAAAATGGAAGTGGAATTTCCTTTTCAGCCCATTTGGCTCAGCAATAATGGTGATCAGATAATGATCTGAACTAGCTCTAATATAAGCCGATAAAGTGCAAGAATAACTGTTGAGCCATACTACTTGCAAGTGCCCTATCAAGTCTGACCTGAATCAACTTGTTACCAGACCTCATGTTAGTCCATGTATAACTAATCTCCTACAAATCAATGTCACATATAACTAATCTCCTACTATCCAGATTGGGTTGGCTTCCACCAAGTTTCTCATTTTCCTTTAAACGAGTATTAAAGTCCCCCATAATAATCCATCCTTCCTCCGCAAAATCACTTCTTTTCCTAGTAACATCCCTCCAAAAAGATTTCCTCCCCCATCTAGTATTGGCAGCATAGATATTAGTCAAAACCCAAGAAGTGCCATCCTTAATGTGCCAAAATCTGATATTAGCCACATTTATACCTTGGAAAATCAACTCCCCTCTAATTAAATTATAGTTCCAGATTGTCACAATCCCCCCTAAAGCCCCATTCGCATCGCCACCAAGGGACATGCCATTTCTAAAAAAATGGAGTTTCTCAACTTTTTCCTTAGACATCTTAGTCTCTTGAAGTAGAACAATATTTGTCTTGTTATCTGTAATCATATTTTTAACCATGTCTTTCTTGTGAGGATTATTTAATCCTCCTACATTCCAAGAAATAATCTTCATTGCTTATGGAATGGTCAAGACTCTAGGATGGTTTTTTGACTACCATTCGCAATACTCTTACTGGTCTCAAGGGATCTCCTTTTCTAGTTTGAGGGACTTCCTGGGGAGACATGAGTAGCTCCCAAATATCCATTTTTGCTACTCCTAGTGCTTCTAAGAACCGAAGAGCCATTCTTCATAGTCTTCAACAAGCCTTCTTTCTTTTTATTATTTTTAACTATCTTTTTGTTCTCCACATTTAACCATCCCTCTTCAACCAAGACATCACCTCCCAACAGGGCATCATCAATATCTGCCTCATCTCCCCACTTTGCCGACTTAGAAATATTGGGTGACTACATATTGGATCCTGTAGGAGTAGCAATAGTCTTCTGAGACTGGTCCTCAAAAAGGCCCAAAATTAGACAGTTTTGAGCATCTTGCCATGTATCCTTATTCTATATAGGTAAGGTAGAACCATTACCTCCCTAAATTTACCTTTCAATCAAGTACACATCAAAGTCCTCCTTCCCCTCCATAGCTCGCAAAGGCCTACTTTGAATTTATTCCACAAAAGAATCATATATTCTCTTAGGCAAAGACTCATTAACTATTTCCGTGCTACCCACCATTTTTTGAACTATTTTAGAGTGGAACATGTCACTACCTTCACTAGAAGTTTCCTTCACCTCCATCTTTCCTTCTTGCTTCCTGTTAACACTAAGCCCATTAGAGTTCATTCCAGTTCCTTCCTTTCTGACCCACACCTTTTTTTTTTAGGTTGGGGTGTTAGTTTTGGGCATTGCTTAGCCCAATGCCGAGTTTTCTTATAGTGATAACAAACAAAAGGTGTAGATTCATACTCTATCTACTAGACCCATGAGCCAAGTTTGGACTGGAGTGTTATAGACTCCGGTATATCCACTCCCTGTTGTATCCCCACACAAATCCTAGCATATGTTAGGCATTTCCTAGAGACTGTAACAGGATCCATAGATAGGAGTTCCCCAAAAACATTAGCTATTCCCTTGAAAATATCTTCCATCCAGAACTCAAGAGGCAGACCTGAGAGATTCACCTAGACCAGTGCCTGCACATTCAAATCTTCTTGCATATTCAAATTAAGACACCACTTATGAAGAATCATGGAATGTTTTCCTATCACCCACGGTCCATTGCACAAGGTAATCCTTAAATCTTCCTCACAGGAAAAAGAGAATGATAAACATCCTTTAGGAAGAGCCGCCACTTCCACTTGGCTTTTCAATACCCATTTTCTTTTAACAAAAGCTCTAACCACCTCGATATTAGGATGAGATCCTAGGAATCTCCCCACAAGAGAGTTAGCCATTCGAGAAATATTAAAATTTATGATTTGATCTAGAATGGTAATAGAAAAAGTGCCTTTCTTGAGGTTGGACAATTTTTCCACAGGAGGGAGAGAGGACTTACCTGCTGGCTTGATACCGAAAAGACCTGACCAACTTTTGATTGTTTTGCCAGGATTCATCCTTTTTTTATCAGAAGGCTCCATTTTGGGTCCCCCCCAAGTCCCTTGTCCCCAAACTAACATCATGAATCTTAACTCGTGCCTCATTCGCATATGTCTCCTCCTGTTGACTTCCATCTCGCGATGGACCAGTGTCAGATCTGTCATTCTCTCTATTGTCTAGATTCAAAATTTGAATTCCTCCTTTCCCACTCGTTGTTCCCCCCACTTCCTCCATTATTTTCAAATCAAGCACAAGGTGAATTTGTTTCTAATTCCCTATCACAAGATTTCTCTCATGCTGCAGATGTTCTTTCTCCTTATAATATTTGTTATAATATAAATTTGTAGTGCATTTTTTTCACAATTTTTAGAATTTTGCGTATTTTAAATTTTATCACAATACTAAAATAAAATAAAATTATAGAATGTTAAAATTAAAAAAGTGGTCTATGCTTACTCATCTCAAAGTTAAAGTTCTAGAATTGAATTGATGCACTCACTTAAAGAATGATAATAATATAGGTAGTTGTTATTTTTAATCATCTTGTCTTTGCCTATTTGTACTAAGTGAACCTTCTAAAGCTTCTTGTTGAATCATCATTTGTGATAAGGTTTCCTTTGAAAAGTCTTGTGTTGAAGCTAACAAAACAATACTATTCCATTCAAACCTTCTATATATGTTTGGTGTACCCATTTTACATCAAGAAGCAATTGCTAGTTTATATTAAAGAGATATATAGGTTGTGTGTGTAGGGGGTGGGGGGTAGTGGTAGGGTAATATGGGAGGCACAAATAGAGATGGAGGGTATGTGTGTATGTGTTTGTGTACATATACTACACAAATGTATACAAAAATAAGATAATTTTTTCCCTAATTGACCTTCCACCCCTTTTTAGTGTAATCATTGCCCACTAAAGTGTGATTGCTAGTTCATAAGAAATGAACTAACTTCTACAATCGACAATAGAAGCTCATTGAGAAAGGATGCATTAACATCCCAATCATCCCTACCGATAGATTTTTGTTGTGTTCAATTTTGCCAATTTTTGGGGTTTCCTATACATTCTGCTTTGTCATGATATAATCTGCTGTGTTGATTTCTTTATCCCGCTTTGCATGTCGCCGATAGTATTTCCCTATTGGGGTCCTATATCTTAATAATAAAATTTATATCTATTATTCTCCTCTTGTGGCTAAGATTTGGGAACATTTTAAAATGAAACTCAATAAACAATCAAAATCCTTGGATTGGAAAAAAAGATCATCCATTGAAAATTTGTATGAGTAAACAAATTAACATGGGTACAATCGGTAACAACAAGCCTATCTTAATTGCATAGAAATTTTGTGCTTAAGGAATGCTCAATAATTGGAACTTACAAATTCTCCATTAAGGGCTCATTTGGTGCATGGAATTAACTTATCTAGAATAGGCCTATTCTATAAGAAGGACCTATTCTCGGATTAATTAATCCTCAAAACGAAAGCTGGAATAAGGTTTGGACTTGTTTGGTGCACCTAGAATATGAGTGGGAATTAATCTATTCTGTGTTTGGATCCCATAATGTGGAATTGGAATAAGGATTATTTTTCATTTTTTTAATTAATTTGAACAATATGTATTTTTAACTTACTAAAAAATTATAATTATAAAAAAATATTCTTACAAATTCTAATTTTTGAACTTATCATTTTTGTTGCTGGTTTTCTAATTAAAATATATATGTATTCTAACTTATATATTTTTAAATTCAAATATGTATTATTAACTTTAAAAAATTAAGATTATAAATTAAAAAAATTTCTTAAAAATTTTAATTTTTCAACTTTTATCAATTTTGTTGCTCATTTTTTTAATTTTTAATATTTTTCTATCCAAAGTAATATCGAAGTAAAAACTAAAAAATTGGCATGACAACATTATAAACAAGTTACCACGTATATAAAAAAATTAACATGACAACATTATAAACAAGTTACCACATATATTATAGTACATCGTAAACTAGTTACATGTCCACATTTTGTCTCAAATTGATTGGGATACATTCAAAGTTCATCTTTTCATATGTTCCCAAAAAACAAACGTAATTAAAATTCAAATAAATGCAATTAAAATGCTATGAAGCCCTCGTAAAAAACTTATTTCAGCCTTCGCCATTGACATGATCTCATCCATAGCTGCCTCTCAAGAGCACAAGCTACACTGATGAGCTTCATCAACAACAAGTGCAAATGGGATGACATATGCAGCTGACACATCATCTGCCCACCTAAAGTAGTCACAACCATTGTCGCCAGGCAATATCAACTCTACATTACTTCATACTACAATGAATAGTATGTACATTTTTTATAAACATAAAATACATTACCACTACCAACCTTCTTGCTAAGTGGACAGCTCCAAAATTTTCTTTCAGGGTTCTTCTCCATGTGCAAGGTTTTCAAAATGCAAGGCCCTTCACCACACTCATAGTCTGACACATTTAGCACAACCATTGATATCCCCCACAAAACTGTAAAAACCAAACTCATGTAACAATGCTCAAACATATATTGTATAAAAAAAATAAACTCTATTACAGTATCGTATCTATCTATACAGGTACTAGAAAATATTATCTATCAAAACTAAAGGGCATCTAAGAAGAACACAAAATTATTTAACAACAGCTTAAATGACCATGCCTTTATTGTACTAAACATGATGGATCAGTTCTTACCACTCCTTATATATGTTCATTTAATTGTTTAAGATATATTTAGGCTATTTTGGCTAAGCATGTGTAAGTTAACAGTTGATGTGTTTTAATTATTTAATAAATTAAGTGTTTTGAAATTCTCTCTATTCACAAAATCTCAATAGATGTCTATTCTTTTTAATCTACTTTGATCAAATACCATTTTGTCAATATTGATCTCAAAAAACTTATCAAGCCTACGTGTCTCCATTTCTAAATTACACACAAGACAATGTCAGCTAGGGTGTGAGCTACGAAGTCGTCACAACAGCCTTAGTCACCTCAGTCATTATATTCTAATGAGAGAATTATTGAGCACCATTATTTAGTTTAGATCTTTGTGCATTATAAGAAGACTATTTCTTCCTATGTGGACTACGTAAGGATTATATTGTTCTCTCAGTTTCTTTAAAAATAAAAAAGTCTTGTAGTAATGATCATAGCATGTCAATGGGCTTGTAAAAGTAAACCCACCCATAGTTAAATTTAGATGGTATAAAGTGATTGACATTACAAAATATTATAAATTATTATTTGTATGTTGTAATGTTAATCACTTTATAACATATATAAGCCTGTATTCATATATGATCTAGGGGTACCAAGAAAATACTACCCACACATCTGCTATGGGTTTACATGGTATCTTAATAATAAAGTTCAACACCAATTCTAAAGATAGTCGTCATGGACATGATTATTTCAAAGTCTCTCTTTTAATAATTAATTTTCTACAGATTTCTCTTCATGAGACACCATTTTTGTATTTGTCCTCTATATTTCTATCAAACAGTGTTATTGCATTCACTTTGCATATATAAAGTGATCTCTTAGTGGAGTAACCCACAACTATGTTATCAGCAAACATGTTGCTCTAAGCTTTTGAAGGGTGTCTGTACACATCCTTGAAGGATTATATCATGGAACATGTAGGGAGGATGCTAAGGCTAGGGAATCTAGCTATACACCATCCAATTTCATTTATTTAAAATTTCTCAAACGCTTATAAACAAATATATTTTGTGGATTTCCCACAATCATTACATTTCCTCCATGAGATGTCATTTCTTGGTGGAATTATATCAAACCATTATCACTATCTAGCTTTCTGCCATGTTTTGATGGATGCCTAAAGTCTGCACCAAAATTCCCATTATGTGAAAGTAATAAACATATAGATGGTATAATGGGATTTTTAGTGTCTTCTTATTTCACAAACAAGCTTATGAAAAGCTGATTTCAAATTAATTTAATGAGATTTTATATAATTTATATATATTTCTGAATTAGATTCATTCTATTTTATTTATCAATATTTAGAACTCAAAATATATCTTCTTGCACTCTGTAACATCCTGACAACATATCACAGAATGCAATCTGTTGATGTAAAAAAATATTTAAAAAAATACAAAAATAAGAAAATGATACACAAATTCAATTAAATTTAATTCACTCTGTTTATAGTCTTATATTGTGTGAATACATGAAACTTATTGATGAACACTGAATTATAGTTTGATTGTGTTTTAAACTGACAATATTTTCTAGCATCCATCTAAGCACTGTGTTAGATGATAAAGAAAGAAATATGGAAGATCACATTCAGTTCTGAATAGATTATGTTATCAGTTTGTTTCATAAAATTCCAACTACATAATGAATTCATTTCAACAATATTCATGCAACAGACATAAAACTAGAATATGAACTCTTTATTTAAATATATTCGGTCTGAAAATATTGTTTAGAAGTTCTGAAACTAAAACAATTTTAAAGATAGTTTGAAGAAAACTATAGACTACCAAACTTTCTTCGAATGTATGTGACCCTCTGTGATTCACTCATTATCAAGAACCCATTTTCTCTTCCAAGTTCAACCAGAAAAGTATCATATGCATCAACCAAGGTTTCTTCACTAAGCCCAGGGATTGCTAGGAGTTTAGCATATACTTGTTCATAGACAACATTCACTTTAGATGCATCTATTTTCATAGTTTGAGTCTCCCTCATGTTGTCACCTATCTTACCTATGGTTTCACATATGGCATCTAAGGAACCTACCATGTTAGAACATTTCCTCTTTGGCCTCTTTGATGACATTGATGAGTGATTCCCACTCCCAGATGTAGTAGATTCAATGGGTACATGTGTAGGGATGTCATCATCATTCAAATCAATAGCACTTTCAAAAGGTGCAGTGATATCCTCCTCATAATCGAGATGAAAGTTGTCATTTACAAAAATCCCTTCTTTAGTATCTAGAGGTGTTGCACCTGTGTTTCCTTCGGCTATGTTATTTCCCACAATGATGGGTAACTCATTGAAGTAGTAAAAGGGTCGCCTCTTAAACACCTTTGCATTTTTCAAATCTTTTCGTTGCATGTTGGCATAATGAATGAATTAATTATTTGTATCTGATTGGTAACTTGTTAAGATAGATTAACTTATATAACAAAAAATTGTAAAGAGCATTTCACCTTCAAGAGCTCCTCCCAAACCTTCTCATTAGTGTCCATACATTGAGTGGTCTCATTCCATTCAAAACCACTTGTGTTTTTCAACTATTTCATAATTCTTTAATCCTGTTTTCATGTTTTTCATTTGTTCTTACAGTTTTCCTTTGTCAAATTTATCTTCTTTTCTTTTCTTCCTTGAACCTCTTTTCAATAGTAGTCCAAGCTTCCTTTCTGAAACTGCCTTCATCTTTTCTTCCCAGCTGAACTTGCTCATGGAGCAAGTCTAGGAGCTTTCTTTCCATATCTTTGTTCCATACAATCCTGGTAGAAGGATTTCCATGGCCAGTTTGAACAACATTGTTGTCCAATGCATGGCTCATTTGAGAAGCATCATTGTCTATGCTTGTCAAAAGGTCTGTGAATGACATCGCTAAATCACATGAACATTTGGAGACAAAACTGAGTCAACAATTAATATAACATACCCAGATAAGAGTACTATATGAGCAATTATATTGTCATACATTCAAAGCATGCATGCAAACCTATAAGAATGTCTTAAATATAATATATACTGCACCTTGCATTAAGGATCCCTGTCAATCAAATATAATATGTTTTGCGTTGATTTCTTTTTTTCATTTTTTGTGAAGGCTATTGAAAGATTAGAGAAAATTTTGCATAGTTAATGAGTAGCTACTAAAGAGAAAAAGCTCAAGGAGTTTCCAAATATAGATCTAATGGAAAACTTCAGGCTCCAGTCTTGAATCTTTGGTTTGATGAAAGAATTCTATCAGAGGTTCCATGTAACCTTGTAAATATGGAGACACTGACTAGTTTATGACCAAGAAGAATAGGTTGGATTTTGAATAGTTTAAAATTGCCTTCCAAGTTTCAGTTTTCAAGAGTTTTGGAGATTGATCAAGTTATTCACATGTTTCTAGGCAAGTTAAAGAATGACAAAGATAAAAATGTTGATGGTCTTATACTAACAGAAAAGGGGTGAAGGATTTTCGTAAAACCCTCTACCACCCCTTACAACCATACCATGAAGAAAAGGTAATGTAAACGATGAGGAGTAAGAAGGGATAATCTATGTAGAGATGAAATTCAATATCAATACTCAAGAACAAAAGGAAAATAGCAATCATTGAAGATACTCATAAAAGGAGCTCATAGAATTATTCATAAAGGTAAGTGGCTATTATACAATTATGTCAATCAATATCAATAAACATAAAATAGGGACAAAGTAGGGACAGACAATAGTCAAAGGTTCATAAAATGTAACCAGAGCAAGAAAGAAAAGAGCTACCATTTTAAGGATAAGGGCATTGTAGGGTTGATGATAACTAGATAATTATAAGAGAGAAACCATGAGCAATCTTAGGTTATGTCATCATGGTAAAAGAAGGAAAATAGGGTTCCATTAGAAAAGACAGTCATAAGTCTAGTAAGTGTTCACACAATCATTATGTACAAAGATCGTGAGGAAGCCACACCATATTCCTATCAAGCAATGAGAGAAGCATTATTTACTCTTCAGCAAGTATCAGATTGAAGGTTGAGAGCCCTCAAGAGGGTATTATGCTTCCACAAATAGTAGAGCAGTCACAAGGTGGGTAAGGGAAGCAATTAAAGTCAATACGAGGTTTATGATGACAGCGTTGTGTTCCTAAGAAATTTCATGCACATTCAGCAAGGAGTATGAAGCATGGAAGTTTTTATTTGTGACAGAGTTCCATTTGGTGATAAGGTATAGTAAAACACAATGAAGCAGTTATGAAGGACAAAATTATGCCAAATCATGAGCAACAAAATGACAATCCACATTGTGAACAAGAAGACAACAGATTGAGAAGTATTGATTTATTTATTTTTACATTCACAAAGTCACAAAGGGTAGTAAGAAGACAAGTGGAGATAGACAAGAATGAAGGAGCAGGAATAAAGTTGAACAAATACAAAAAGGGGCAAAATAGTGTCATCAAATGCATGATTTTAACCTTCAAGGCATGGTATCAGAGACCAAAGGATAGCATTTTGATTATATGACTCATTTTGGCATATAAAAGTCATTTTGGCATATAAAAGACTCATGAAGGGTCCCAAGATCAAAAGAAATATGATGGGTATCAATACCATTAACATGTTCCACCAAATGAAAATCAACCCAAATAGAATTTCACCTCATTAAAACAACAACAATTCCAGCAAAAAGAATTCCAATGACCTCCAATCTTGATTTTCTTTTGTGGGGAATTGGAAAGTGGAAGATCCAAAATAGTAGGAGTGAATTCTAAAAAAATGAAAGAATATTTAGAAGTAAAGATGTCTAGGGTTTCCAATGTATTTCTATAAACTATGTATTTATTTATACTGGAATTTTTTTCATCATTTTAGATCTATCATAAGAATGAAAAAGTGCATAAGAAGAAAATCTCTTGCAATTGAATTCATAAAGCAATATAGTTAACATTATGAATTCAGTGCCAGTCTCCAATAACCTTAAAATATCATGGAAAATTTCTTAAATACACAAAAAAAAATTCACAAAATTATCGAGATCTATAGTCTTCCCACATCCTTCTTGCTATTTCATCTCAAAACATCCCCGAGTCATCTCTATCATGCTGAGTCAAACCATAAGTCTCAACAAATGGTACATCTATCCCATCACAATTGTCTTCCTCTTCACATTTTTCTTCTGGTGGAAGGCCATCCTCTCTCGTAATGAAGTTGTGTAAAATGCAACATGCCAAAACAATCTTGGTTTGTGTCACAGTTTTATAAGATGTTGCATGCTTCATCAATATAGGAAAACATTGTTTCAAAATGCCAAATGTATGCTCTATTGTATTCCTAAGTGACGAGTGTCTATGGTTAAACAACTCCTGTGCTATGTTTATGGGTTTTTCTCTTATGAATTCCTTTAGGTGGTAACATGTACACCTATAAGGAGCGAGAAATATTGGTGCATTTAAATATCCAATATCAACCAGATAATACTTTCATGTATATAATAAAAAATATTACTATAATAGTATAAAATTTATTGTATGCAGGAATATGACAATCATAGTCTACATACTAGGGGGAACCACAAGTGGATCTGATCTAGAGAGAGTCAAAGCTAGAACATGGCTATCTGCAATAGATCCTTCCCAACTAGCAAGGATGTATTGAAATTGATAACCAAATGAACATACACCCATAACATTTTTTGACAAGTTACCTTTTCTATCACGATATTTATCTTGGAGGTAAACATTGACAGTGACTAGTATATGGGATCCATCAATTGCTCCCACACAATCCTATACTCAACAAATGGATAATCCAATGAAAATGTGGAAACAAGATTAAGACTCAATCAAACAAATATGTATGGCAAGGAGATTTACCTTGAAGTATGGTTCGAACTGGTCCTTCCCACTAATTTTTGGAGGAGTGTTAGGACCAGGGGGTAGAAGATAATCTATATGGATTGATAAGATAGCCATCAACACCATGTGGAAGTATCGACTAATTGTCTCTCCTGAGTGCCCAAAGTTATGGGTAATCTTACGATTATGCAGATTGTGCCCAATGGTATGCAAGAACATCACAAGTTGTTCTTCTAATGTGATATTTTTCATATATGTGATGCTTCCTTTTTTCCTTAGAATATTTGCTAGCTAAAAGAAGGCTCATCTAGTCATGTGTATTGGGTCATGACAATCCATGTTGTTGGAATGGATGATACGCTTAAAAAAAGGAATTTCATCCCTTAAGCGCTTACACATTTGTCTTTTGTCTTCATCTGCAAATCCCACTATGGTTACTGCAATGGATGCAAGAACACATGTAAGAGAAATACCTACTCTCTTCTTCCTAAGAGTGAGATCTTGAAGGTGTGACTATTTGGTAAGATCCATTACCTAAAAGGCAAGAAAACTTAGTACTTGCATATAACTAAAGACAATGACAACTACAACAAAACAACAAATTAAGCACAATTTTTTGTCACTTCTTGGACCACAAATTGTCCCATGATAGCCAAGAGTGTCCAAGATTGATTAGAGTGTCATAATGCAAGGGTATCTATGCAAGAAATCTTTGTTGTTAAGAAATAGGTCTATCATTCTAAAACCCTTACACTTTACTAGCATAAAGAAAATCTTCTAGTCTTCATTGTTGGATAATTTTGAGGACACTCTATTGGATCTACAAGATAGAGTGTTTATGAGGAGCTATGGAGATTCATATAATAAAGTGTGAAATGCTAGCACAAGCTAAAGATTATCTTCTCAATGGGATTACTTACGGAGAGGAAGTTGAAGATTTTTTTTGATGTTAACAATAGAAGTGTACAGTTATTCTGATAGATAGCAAACAAAACATGCTCTAGGACACTCACTAATAATTAAAAAAAGAAACATCAAATATTATTCTAATGCAAAGCCATATAAGGTTTTATCTGGCTACATTATTAATGCTAATTTATTATATAATTATCTTAACAAATAAAGTCAACTTCATTACTGCTCAAATGGGGTTCCCTCTTTTTGGCTCGTGGTTATTTATCTAAGGACCCTAATCCCACTTTAACAACCCTATACAATGACATTTTAATCCAAGGATGTTGAGATCTCAAATACATCATCAAGAAACCATCATGAAGATGAAAAATGGAAAGTATAAAGCTAGCTCTACAACCTTTGCCATCATCCTCCTCTGCAGCCTAAAACAATATGAGAGCATTGCAATAGCTAGATGGGAATCTTTTTCAGTGATTATGGTTTGCAAGTACATAGCTTATGCATGCAAAATCTTGCCAACATGTATGTAGAAGAATGAAGTAAAAGAAGTTCATGTAAGCGGTTTGGAAATAAAGCCTCAAAGAGAATGATTAAAAGCTTCTTATAAAATTGATTTTCTAAGTTGGTTTCAAGATTCCAAATTTTTTTGATGGTGGATGCAAAGCCAATCATCATATTTTCCAATATTTTTCAGCTTGTAATGGTGCAAGAGCTTTGGAACAAGTTATGAATATCCACCAAAGCGGAATGAAAGAGGGCTATTATTAGGTATGATAGTTATAAATGGCAGGTATGTAGCTCATGTATAAAAAAATAATTTAAATATAAATGTATAAACAACTGTAACATAATAATGATGACTTATAGATATTATTAACCATAATATATACAAATAGTGTCTCACCTATGAGACACAATGTGACCCAAATTTCAACGTTCAATACACCAAAAATGTACTGGCAGGTTGTGGGTTCATTGATGCTCAAATCTATATATTCTCTATCTCATTCGGCTAGATGCATGACAAAGCATCAAGCACTCCCATTGCTGCTCAGTTTTATGTTTAACTACCTTGGTGTTATTGAAAATAATATCCTATAGATTAAAACATTATAAGATTATACTCCAACACCATTTTTTCTACTCAATCTTTTTTATGTCCTTCAGGTTTTCTAAATGATTTTTTTGTTTTTGTTGAGGATACAAAGTATCTAGAAAACAAAGGGGAACCAATAAATTTTTAGTTGGGCATCTACTAACAAGAATGAGTGGGTTGCTGGTGCATCTTCTAGTAGTGCTGGTTTTGGTGAAGCTGGGTGGGGGGAAGGGTAAACTTACTTTTTTTTATTTACTTTAGTTTTTTGTCTTCTTTTTTTATGTTAGTGTTCATCTTCTGGGTCTGGCCCATTTTCATTGTGCTACTCCTGCCATGTTTGGGCTTAGCAGGTTTATTTATATAGTTTCTGTGCATTGAATTGTACTTATTTTTGCTGTTTTTTCCATGTTTGGGCTCAGCATTGATTTTTCATAGTATTTTGATGTTTTTACTTCTATTTTGGGGGGTACTTAATAGTTTTTCTTATGTTGTTAATTTTTGTAGTTATTTCCCTTGCATATCTATGCTACAATGGAGGTTTTTTGTGCAGAAATAGGAGCTTGGAATAGGTTTAAAAAATAATGCCCTAAGGTAAAGTGGTCTCATGGCTAAAATGATTATAGATAGTCATAGACAAAGCTCTCAAAGTTTTTGATTAATGAAACATTCATCAAAGCTAAACTTTACCTCTAACTTCGCAGCTAAGTGCAATGCTTCGAAAATCTATAGCTTCTCCTCCCCTTTGCTTCTATTATATTTTTAGTCCCTTAAAATAAGAAAATGAAAACATTTGAGATCATTGCATCGCATCAATGGTAAAATCTGAAAGGGGGATTCAAAATAAAATCTTTCTTAAAAAAAACAAAAATCACATACTTGTGATCCGGGCTGCGATCGACAGAAATGGATTTGCAAAAAATGAAACCCTATTTGTAGATGCAATCGAAGAAAATCCTATTGCCTCATACACATAAGAAAAGTAAAATAGAAAACCCTACGCAGAGACCCGATGAGTTTTTAGATTGTGATGTAATTTTGAATTCTTGAATAGCCTTATTTCTGGAATAAAATGAATTCCATCTTTTTTTTGAATTATTTAATCCATGCATTGGCCCAAAAATAGGAATTAGTTTTCTAATTTAGGAATTAAGAAAATGGCCACAAACAGCGAATTAGTTTATTCTTGCATCCAATAATGCCTATTCTAGGTTAATTCGATGCACCAAACGGACCCTAAATAATAATGGAATTTATTCTAGAGAGTGATTACTGATGGTTAGTTGGCTTTACTTATTGTCTAGACTAGAATTGGATATCCCATCTCTAAGGGCCCATTTGGTGCTTGGAATTAACCTAGAATAGGAATTATTTAATGTGAGAATAAAATAATTTTCTATTTGTGGCCATTTTTTGAATTCTCAAATTAGAAAAATAAGTCCCATTTTCATCCCAATGCTTGAATTAATGAATTCCAAAAAAAACTTGGAATTCATTTTATTCCAGGAATAAGCTATTCGTGGACTCAAAATTTTAAAAAATCTATTAAATTTTTGGGTCCATGTGTGAATGTGTGAAAGGTTATTAGGTTTTTTGTTTTGTGGGAAAAACATTTCTGCCATTTGATCGCTTGGCATTTGCATCTACATTTGATCGCTTGGCATCTGCATCTGCAATCTCACAGATTTGTCTCTTCTTACATTTACATTTATCCTGCTCTCTTCTTGCGTTTACATTTATCCTGCATTTATCCTATTGTATTTATGCTATTTTGTATTTCTAGTTTATGTTTGTTTCATTTTAATCTTGTTGAGCCTTCTATATTCTTTCATTCCTCTATTCGTTGTGCTACCCGGATTTGATCACCTGACCATTACCCACCACTACAATGAGCTCGACATTGTGGATTGTGGAGAGGTGGTAGGTGTTTATGAGCATTGTCTAGCTAATCAAAGCATTGTCTAGGGCATCCTTCATAATCTTCTTCGACTCTACATCCAAAGCCCTAGTGGCCTACCTTGATACCCTTTTCATTATCTAACTGGAAATGTTCAAACAAACCACAACTGGCATTTATGCCTCTTAATCTGATAATCCTTTGAATTTGTATTATTATATTTAGTAGGATCTTTTTGATATTCCATGTCTATGAAAAAAACCATCAAGATTGTCTTACCTGCCCACCTAAAACTTCAAACCGCGTGAATTATTAGCATATGTTGTAGATTCTAGGAGGGTGAGGATTCTGACTAGAGAATATAGCTGATATAATATGTCATCTACTTTGATTATTTTTCTCTTCATTACCATCCTCTCTTTGTCAAAAATATAACAAGAATATGCTTCATTGAATAGAAATATATGAGTTGGAGAAGTTGGGTATGCTACAATTTGTTCAAAACTATTTTTCAAGACAATACTAAATATTGACATTTTCTTCTGATAAATCTGTCGTGCCTACCCTGATACCTTTTTCATTATCTAAATGGAAATGTTCAAACAAACCATAGCTGGTATTTAGGCCTCTTAATCTCTTTCTTAGTGATGTACAAATGATTCCACCTCTTTTCTACAGTATTTATGTAGCCCATATTTCTCGAATTCTACTTTGTTGAAGATTCTCACCCATTCCATCTTTTGGAGCACTTTGCTTGATTCTTCTATGTCTTTGATGTGATCATTCAGTCACTATTTGAATTAAACAAAATTAACAAGAAATCAACAATTCAGTAAACAATTGAAAGGAAATCAGAAACCAATTCCTATTTACATATAGCCCACACATAATCCAATGTAAACTATGTAAGTAGTAGCACAAACATTCCAGCTGGATTGTTTGACAAAATGCTTCATAGCGATGTTATTTGGCGGAGTGCTATGATTGCAAGAGGTTCAAAAGAAAAGAAATGATTTATTAGGTGAGTGAGGAAACTTCTATAAATAGGCATAGCAAGGCTACAAAAAACATTCATAAACAGACATAATTTAGAGTTTTTAAAATCCACCAATCAATCTTGCTTAGTGGAAACCAACACTTGGGGATTTTATTTGGGGCTATTACAGTTTTTTCTCTTAATTGACTTATTGGTGAAATGTGCCACAGTTGAAATTTGAACTTAAGCTTGTCAATTTTAGATTTTTTTTCTCAAAACTGAGTCAAAACCCAATATAAGTTAAATTTAATGCCCCACTAAGCAACCCAGGAGAGATTAAACTAAAACATGCTACTAAGTTTGGTGAATAGTTTTTTTTAAAGTTAACATACAAGATAAACATTAGTGCGGAAGCAATTACCATTTATTCACATTAACACAACATTCAAAAGAGATTACAAAACTCAAGGGTCCCATGATGTAGAATTACTTAAGGAAATAACACAACTAAAATATCATCAACAAAAGATTCCATAACATAACTATTACACTTACATGTTACACTAATAAATACAATCCTCAAGCATATACATGATATCTAAATAAACTCACATCCACTGCACATGTCATAGGGTATGTGGTAATCACTCTAACAAATAATAATATAATGTCCAAATTGGGTATCACATGTGATACTCTAATACATGATTACAAATAATGAAGATATGAAAAGAAATCATCAAAGAAGAAACATAAGGAAACCAACTACAAAAGCACCATCAAGCACCGACACCAGGACATCAAATCTCAAATAGTAAAGAATCACTACCAGTCGTCCATGTAGAACCACAAAGGTCTACCCCACCATACTGAGGAGATAACAAGAAACCCCACTCAGATAACCAATACCAAAGCAAGGATAAAACTACTAAGAAAGAGGATCCTAAAAGCTCTCTAGCTCAAGGTAACCAAAATATAGTGATAGGTAAAACTCACTAATCCAAAGGCAACTAACACATGTAGAATAACTAGACTATGCATAGGCAGGTGTCATCATGTACATCTAACCCTTGAGTCTCATCCTAGTAATCACTCTGGATCCCAGCACTCAAGTGACCATACACTGATCAATGACTTCTCATACAAATGAAGCCATTAACTATGCTAGACACACCTCTTAAGGTGGAAAGCATCATCTCCATTCCCATATTAGTCTATACTAGCACTCAAGCATGGGCACATAAGCATATCTTATTAAGTTCATTTAATTCCTCTTAATTTTATTAGGTTATCACTTGATTACATAAACTTACAATAAGTGATCATGGCAACCACTTGTGGGCCCCGACGCTTATTGCAAGCCACCCCCTACTACATATCTAGGTAAAGTACCCTAGGTTCATAGATCTCACATAGATCTAATTAGGTATACAACCAGGTAATTCCAGATCTAGTTTCACACACAAGAACTAGAAATGATTACGAAGATACCATTAACACAATATAATACAACATGAGCCCATATGGTTAAATCAGGGTATAATCGAAACACACACACATACACATCAAAACATAATATTGAAATCATTTCACAACAAGCTCATACCCAAGCCTCTATTTTCCCCTTAGGTCTTCCGGTACCCGAAAACATAATGAGCATAAGAAGACACTCCAAGAATGAAGAATACACATTTGCATCATAGAAACTGAAAACTAATCCATAAGCATTTAAAGTTCCATTTCGATCATCATTGAATCTAAGTATACAACTACATAAATCAGCCAAGAGAATCTAAATATAAACATAGTAACAATGCCTTAATGAAAGTATATTTCCTATTTACAATCTATGAATACAGTAACACAAAAATGCCCAATTTCAGTAGAAGCATAACATCCATTCAACCATGTTGCCATTAAGAGCATATTGGAACCTATTTCTTTAAGTCTAATTCTATATTCCAATCTAATATGTGTACTAATGGCATTTAAATGTAGACATATTTCAATTAAAATCAAATACCATAAAATAAAGAAAAGATAAAATAAAATTAATCTATGATTAATCCTTGACTCAACATAAATTACTAATCTACGAATCAAAAGTATTTCAACTAAATATCAATTTCCTATAATTAATATTTATTTAAATCTATTGAGCCACATAAATAAATAAAGTTTTGATTTAATTAAATACCACCATAATTTTAGCTTAAACCAATAGTCAATATACAAAATTAATTAAATTACTTTAATTACAAATATATTTAAATTAAATTAATTAAGTAAAAATTAAATAAAGCTAAGTTAATAAATAAAAGTTAATTTAAACTAGATAACAAAATAAAAAATAAAAAATATATATATAAAAGTAAAACTTACCTTTATGTGGGTGGGACTGGGTCCCGTGCCCACTCCCTGCCTGCGTAGGGTACTGCCTTCGGCAGTACCCTCTCTACCATGGCAGAGTTGGTACTATCGTCGATAGTACTCTCTGCCGCCGGTACGCAGGGGGTAGGGGAGGTGGTGGCCTTGCCCCCCCTTTAACATATATTTTTTAAAAAAGGTTTTTTTTTTTAAAAAAGAAATTTATTATTATTTTTAAAAGCCATTACCCAAGACATTTTGCTATTATATTTTTTAAAAAAAATGTAATGCAACTTTTTAAATAGAAAAACATTTATTTATTTATTTTTCCATATTTCCAAAAATGGAAATCAAACTCTAGATTTGGTCTTATTTGTTTTTGTTTTGACTTTTATACCTTTATGGCCTGTGGGTTTTCTTTTTGTCTTTTCTGGTAAATATTTTTTTGACTGTATATTTTTTTACAGAGCTTATATTTTTTTTTCCAAAATGTTGATTTTCTACTCAAATTGGGTTTTTCTCACAAACCCATTTTTTTAATTTAATAGCTCAATAATTTACACTATAGCCATATTAATTTTTTGTTTTCTAAGAGTTTTAGGAAGAATTTTCTCATAAAAATTGGACAACATAACCCTATTGTGCCAAGTCTAAATAAAATCACAAAATTATAGATCTAAGGATTTTCTAATACCCAAAAACACAGACATAACTAAATATAGATCTAAAGCAATAAATCTAACCAGACATAATAAATTACTAAAAATTGCACAGACAAATTTACAAAGAGGTTTCTCAAACCCTACATCTAATCCAATACAAGAATTGAAAATGGATATTAAAATTAATATTATTTTTCAACTATAATATCAAATTCCATAATCATAGAAAAATCACACACTCAAGAAGCAAGAAACTAAGACCAACAAATAAACCAAACATACTCAAGGAGGGGATTCATGAATCCATGTCATCTAGAAAAATTTGGGTAAAGTAGTCATCAGATACTTATCCAATCTTAGGACAAATAGGTTTAGGTTAGGGTTTTGAGTCTGTGTATTATCTCCCCTCTTTACAATTGAGATGAATATTTATGGGCATGCTCACTCCTGGCAATTCAGGGAAGACGATGTCCTATACCTGAAAACTTGTCATCACAAGATGAAGCATGTACATCCAATATATATAGTAGACAATGATAGGGTATTGTCAGTCATGTGGATCTTGACAAGGCAAGTAACTATGCCTCCACCCTCTACCACACAAACACACCAAACAAGTACATACACATAATCACCATACACATGCAAGTATGGGGTAAGTACATCATAAACCAATATAAAACATAATATAACATCATAAGGATATCATCATCTAATCTACGCAATCACATGATACACATATAATGAACAAAAATCTAGAATCATCATTTATTAAGATAATAATTGATCACATGAAAAGTGACCTAAAAGAATTCGGCCAAACAACTAAAATACAAAGCAAACTAAAAGAAAACTATGGGTGGGTACTACATTTAAACCCAGGTTGAAGTAATTTTATAAATTAAAAAATGAATTAACATGACATCTAGATGCATATCTATTGACTAACAAAAAGAAAATAAAATGATGTGTATGAGGGGAAAGAAAATGTGTAGCCGCCCCCACAAATCTAGAAAATTGCAAGAGATTTATTTGATAAAATTGACAGGCATGAGACAAAGGCCTTGCGGACTCTAGCCCTTGCAAGTATAATGGTTTATGAGGCTTAAAAAACATTCAATCAAATGTAGATAGTGGGTGTCAAGCCATGCTTTACAACATTTGTTGATATCTTTAGTACTACACATGATATACATGCATGGAAAGTGTAGAAGTCTAGCCAAGGCATGTAAAATGTTCGATAAGATCCCTCAAAGAAAAGTGGCCTCTCAATGTGTCAAATAGTTTGATAGAATGCATGAAATGAAATCAATCAATTGGGACCAAAACTACTTTCTTAAAAAATAGCTTGTATACCCTTGTAATTGAGGTGCATTGGATAATTTTGGGCATCATGAGAGCCATATACTCAACTTTCCCTTTTAGTTGGTTTATTTCCTCACCCTTTTTTCTTAATCTCCATATCAAGTTTTGTTACATTTTCTTTTTCTCCTATTTTTCTTCATTATGGATTATTTGTGACCTCTATTACCTCCATCTATAGGTTTTGAATGTAGGCTTCAAATGCTAATATGTTGTCTACACCCAAATTCAGCTCCAATATTCTCCCCGTGTCCCTCAAACTGTATAACTTCTATTGGTAGAGACTGCAAGCTGTTATAATTTTTAATTGTAAGAGTGGTGTCTGTGAATTGAAGTTTTCTCAAAGAAGTATGATTTTTGATATTGTGAGGTAATACTTTTACCTTCTTGCATCCATTGAAACAAATTACTAGAGGTGGTGCACATGAACCCCTTGTTTTGTGTTTAATTATATGCAAGTACTAAGTTTTCTTTCCTTTTAAGTAATGGATCTTACCAAATAGTCACACCTTCAAGGTCTCACTCTTAGGAAGAAGGGAGTCAGTATCTCTCTTGCATGCATGCTTGCAACCCTTATAGCAACCATAGTGGCATTTAAAAATGAAGACCAAAGACAAATGCATAAGCCCTTAAGGGATGAAATTCCTTTTTATAAGCATATCATCCATTCCAACAAAATGGATTTTCATGACCAAATACACATGAATAGATGAGCCTACTTTCAACTAACAAATCATCTCAGACAAAAAGGAAGCATCACAGATACGGAAAATATCACACTAGAAGAACAACTTGTGATGCTCATACATACCATTGGGCACAATCTACATAATTGTAAGATTGCCCATAACTTTGGGCACTCAGGAGAGATAGTTAGCCAATACTTCCACAAGGTGTTGATGACTATCTTAGCACTCTATGTAGATTATGCTCTACCCCATGGTCCTAACACTCCTCCATAAATTAGTGGGAAGAACCGGTTCAATGCGTACTTCAAGGTAAATCTCCTTGCCATACACATTTGTTTGATTGAGTCTTAATCTCATTTCCACATTTTCATTGGATTATCCATTTGCTGACTATAGTATTGTGTGGGAGCAATTGAAGGATCCTATATACTAGTCACTCTCGATGTTGACCTCCAAGCCAAATATCATGATAGAAAAGGTATCTTGTCACAAAATGTTATGGGTGTATGTTCATTTGATTACCAATTTCAATACATCCTTGCTGGTTGAGAAGGGTTTGTTGAAGATAGTCATGTTCTAGCTTTGGCTCTCTCCAGATCAAATCCACTTGTGGTTCCCCCAGGTATGTAGACTATGATTGTCATATTCCTTCATATGATAAATTTTACACTATTATAGTAATATTCTTTATTATATACAAGAAAGTATTATTTGGTCGATGTTGGATATCCAAATACACCAGGATTTCTCACTCCTTATAGGTGTACATGTTACCACCTAGAGGAATTTGTAAGAGAAAACCCCATAAACAAAGCACATGAGTTGTTTAAACATAGACACTCATCACTTAGGAATACAATAGAGCATACATTTTCATTTTGCAGTAGAGTTTTCCTATATTGAAGCATGTGACATCTTATAAAACCATGACACAAACCAAGATTGTTTTTGAATGTTGCATTTTACACAAATTCATTACGAGAGAGGATGGCCTTCAACTGGAGAAAGAATGTGAAGAGGAAGACGGTCATGATGGGATAGATGTACCATTGCTTGAGACTTATGGTTTGACTCAATGTGATAGAGATGACTCGGGGATGTTTCGAGATTAAATAGCAAGAAGGATGTGGGAAGACTATAGATCTCGATAATTTTGTGAATTTTTTTTTGTGTATTTAATAAATTTGCCATGATATTTTAAGGTTATTGGAGACTAGCACTGAATTCTTTTCATTATTTCATCACATTCCATGAAACATTAATATGACATTCTAAGATGCCATTTAATTTCATATTCCACCACAAGGATATTACAAAAGGGAGTGAGGCTAGTTGTTTTAAATGGACATATGTGAGTGAAAACATGGAATACAATAGATGTCTTCTTATGTGGTAGTCATTGTTCTAAGTTTTAGATGTTTAATGTAAGTTCATTAAGAAGTTTTAGTCCTTTATGTTTGCTAGTTTCAAGTTTGACTGGCGTCACAGGCTGGTCTTCTTTGAGATTGCAAGTTGTTCCAATTCATTTGTATGTGCTATACTAGTTTGAGAAAGTAAATTGTTCTCTATATATATTTATTGAAATACTCCAAAATGTGCAACACCATCTTATTTGTATTACTTCCTCTCATACTATACAGAAAGGTCAATCTTTTTTCCTATTTCCTTGGTATTTGTTAATCTGACAAAATATGTCTTAATCTTCACTTGAGCACTTCAAATCTGATAAAATATGTCCTACATTTGATAAATTGCATTAAAGCTCAGTAGCTACTACAATCTTGCACAATCTTTTCTAAAAATTAGCCTTTTGACCTTCTATAGCAATATTGAAGAGTTGTCTTGATTGAAGTGTAATAGAAATCTAAAATCTCACTTTGAAAACTACCTGATAAAGAGAATAATTTGGTATAATCAATATGGCCTGAGTTTGATTTAAGGTCAACCCACTCTAAATATTTCCCAAGTTATGTAGAGAGTTAAGTTTTCTCTAGCTACTTGTTGTAGAGACTCACTATAATGTAGCATTTTTGCTTTGGGTAAAGATTTTATTTTTCTATAATGGATTTGGAATTTTGATGAATTAAATCGAAGCTCAATGAGAACATATTTGTTAAATAGGCTATTAGGCTGGGTGTGAGATTCTGGATTTTGTAGAAATGACAAATCTCAATGTTGGAATATTTTTAGCTACAATAAATCTCTGATGTCCTATACAATATCATTTATTTTCCTTCCTCTTCTATCAATCCCATTATGGATGAATAGGTCCTTTGAAAAGCATTGTGGGCCAAATCTTTTGCATTAATCTTCCTTGTTTCAGTGCTTCCTTGAAATAGATCATGTGCATAATGAGAATAAATTGCAGCTTGCCTACTAATTTTTGTTTTACTGAGCTCTAGTAGTGCAGCAACAAAGAACAATCCACACTTTTAGCTAGGTTAAACTAGGCATGGAAAATAACATAGTATCAGAGCCTAGTAGGAGTCTTAAGAAAGGAAGTGTTTCTTAAGGGCCAGATGCCATAGAAGAAGCATGAAGCATATTTAGCTTGACACAAGAAAATCAAGATTTAAAAATAAATAAAAAGTCTATAGTCAAGTACGAAGCATCAGCTGAAATCCCCATGGTATCTATAGATCATTTGTTAATAGAAATAATCTCAGAAGTTTTGATTCTTTTCCATCTCTTTGCTTATCATTTAATTTTAATTTATTTGATCTTGTTTGGATACTTGCGAGAGAGTTTAAACCATTGTAGAAACAAAAAGTATAGAAGTCCATTAGTTTTTTTGTTACTCACTTATAAATACAGAGAATAGGAATTATAGCTCGAGTCCTTAACTGGATGTAGAATGAATGATTAATCAACTTGTGAAATTAGCTTTTTGGTCATATTCGATTGATTGGTATCCTTAATGTAGAGTGCAGTATATATTATATTTAAGACATGCTTATAGGTTTGCATGCATGCTTTGAATGTATGGAGATATAATTGCTCATATAGTACTCTTATCTAGGTTAGTTATATTAATTGCTGACTCAGTTTTGTCTCCAAATGTTCATGTGATTCATCGATGTCATTCACAGACCTTCTGAAAAGCATAGACAATGACGCTTCTCAAATGAGCCATGCATTGGACAATGATGTTGTTCAAACCAGCCATGGAAATCCTTCTACCAAGATTGTATGGAACAAAGATATGCAAAGAAATATCCTAGACTTGCTCCATGAGAAAGTTCAGCAGGGAAGAAAAGATGAATGTGGTTTCAAAAAGGAAGCTTGGATTGCTATTGAAAAGAGGATCAAGGAAGAATTGAATATGATGTTGATAAAGGAAAACTGTAAGAACAAACTAAAAACATAGAAAGAGGATTACATAATTATGAAAGAGTTAAAAAACACAAGTGGTTTTGAATGGAATGAGACCACTCAATATATGGATATTGATGAGAATTTTTGGGAGAAGCTCTTGAAGGTGAAATGCTCTTTACAATTTTTTGTTATAAGTTAATCTATCTTAACAAGTTACCAATCAAATACAAATAATTAATTGTTTCATTATGCCAACATGCAGTGAAAAAATTTCAAAAATGCCAAGGTGTTTAAGAGGCAGCCCTTTTACTACTTCAACAAGTTATCCATCATTGTGGGAAATGACATAGCCAAAGGCAACAAATCTACAACACCTCTAGAGACTGAAGAAGAGATTTTTGTAAATGACAGCTTTGATCCCGATTATGAGGAGGATATCACTGCACCTTTTGAAAGTGTTGCTGATTTGAATGATGATGATATCCCTACACATGTACCCACTCAATCTACTATATCCAGTAGTTGAAATATATCATCATTGCCATCAAAGAGGCCAAAGAGGAAGCATTCTATAATGGCAAGTTCCTTAGATGCCATATATGAAACCATAGGTAAGATAGGTGACAGCATGAGGGAGACTCAAACTATGAAAATGGATGCATCAGAAGTGAGTGTTGTCTATGAACAAGTATATGCTGCACTACTAGCAATCCCTGGGCTTAGTGAAGAAACCTTGGTTGATGCATATGACACTTTTCTTATTGAACCTGGAAGAGCAAAGGGGTTCTTGATAATGAGTGAATCGCAGAGGGTCACATACATTCGAAGAAAGTTTGGTAGTCAATAGTTTTCTTAAAACTAGCTTTAAAAGTGTTTTAGTTTCATAACTTCTAATCAGTATTTTCAGACTGAATATATTTAAAGAAAGAGTTCATATTCCAATTTTATGTCTATTGCATGAATATTGTTGAAATGAATTTGTTTTGTAGTTGGAATTTTATAAAACAAACTGATAACATAATCTGTTCAAAACTGAATGTGATCTTCTTCCATATTTCTTTCTTTATCATCTGACACAGTGCTCAAATGGATGCTAGAAAATATTGTCAGTTTAAAACATAGTCAAACTATAGTTAAGTGTTCATCAATAAGTTTTGCATTCACACAATATAAGACTATAAATAGAGTAAATTAAATTTAATTAAATTTTTGTATCATTTGCTTATTTTTGGATTTTCTTTTATATTTTTCTGCATCAACGGATTGCATTTTGTGATCTGTTGTTTAGATGTTACTGAGTGTAAGAAGATATATTTTGAGTTCTAAATATTGATAAAGAAAATAGAATGAATCTAATTCAGAAATATATATAAATTATATAAAATCTCATTAAATTTATTTGAAATAATCTTTTCATAAGCTTTTTTGTGAAATAAGAAAACACTACAAAGCCCATTATACCATCTATATGTTTATTACTTACACAGAATGGGAATTTTGGTGTAGGCTATACGCATCCATCAAAACATGGTAGAAAGATGGATAGTGATAATGGTTTGATATAATTCCACCAAGAAATGACATCTCATGGAGGAAATGTAATTATTGTGGGGAATCCAAAAAATATAATTGTTTATAAGCCTTTGAGAACTTTTAAATAAATGCAATTGGATGGTGTACAAATAGGGATGTAGAAATACTATAGAGATGTACAAATAGATGAAAATGCATTAGAATCATTACCTTTACAATCTACTGATATTTCAGACCTAATTTTTAATGCAGTGGAAAATAGTCATCCTATTGAAGATAACTCATCTATGTTAGATGAGATAGAAGAAAATGAGTTTGATCAAAGTCTGGAATTTAACATCTCATTTGTTTGTAATCTTCTTGCTCCATGTAGAGAAACAAAAGAATTATGTTCTTTGTTGCATTTAGGTGAAGGTCAAACAATAGAATCTATTGCATGGCCTCCTATCATGCCTTTTCCTATAAATGAATACACAATTGAAGGTGTATTTGTAATGGCATTTCCAAATTTGTTTCCCAACAAAATGGATGCATTCAAACAACCACATATCAAAGAAGTCAAACTCCATGATTATGCTCTTCACCTTCTACAATACTATGATAACAGCTTTGGGTAGCATTCAAGATTTTGGTACTTTATATTGAATATTATCATGTGTCATCGAAGCCAGGCCACAACATCTATGTTTGTTCGCAAACAATTAGATGGATATTTACCTGTAACAGTTGCATATCTTTGTCAAAAGCTATGGGATGTACTTGATGATAAATTGGCAGATCAACTGATGAGATTTAGCTCTTCTATATATGGAACTGGATCTTTTTGGAATCAACAAAGAGCAGAACTGATAGACATGGTTATTTAAATTGATTATCCTACACTTTTCTTTACCGTAAGTGTTGTAGATATCAAATGGCTTGATTTACACAATATCATGACATCCAACACACTGACAAATCCATATATGGCTACAAGATGGTGAATACAAAATATTATTGAAAATCCTCATTTGATAGCTATATATATGCATCATAGATTCACTGCATTTTGAGAGGAAGACTTGGAGAAGTTGCTTGGCACAACTGACTATTGGTACAGGTAAACAATCTATTTAAAATGTTATTCATTCCTATGTAATTTCATGTTTATTTATTGACTTAAATTTATATCAGGTTTGAATGGAAAAATAGAGGTTCTCCACATATTCATGGTTTTATCTGTTTGCCAAATGCACCAGATATTAAAAATTTAGAATGGAATAATGATCTATCAGTGCAGAAAGCTTTAGATTACATAAACTAGTATGTATCTGCATGGAATCCACAAAGCATACAACAATGAAATCAAGGGATTTTTTCCAAATCTCTTCATGATCCTTGTTGAATGACTACAGAGATGATATATGCAATAGATGTGGCTTTTGATTATAGTGATTTGATTAATCATGTTCAACATCACACAAAATGTTCTCTACATACATGTTTAAGAAGAAAAGGTGATGCTATTTCATGTTGTTATAAAGCTCCATGGACCACATAAGAAAAATCTGAATGAACACTTACAGATAAAGCCGAACCTAAACATACAGTAGCATGCAATGATGATCGGCTAAACTTACATAACATACAAATGCTTTGCATTTGGAGAGGTAATATATATTTTCAACCTGTTCTTTCAATTGATGTAGTTATCAAGTATATAGAAAAGTATGCAGCAAAAGCAGAACAAAAATCAGAAACATATATGCAATGTTAAGTAGAATATCTTCAACTTTGAATGGTACAATGCCTACACTAGTTGCACTTCAAAGAATGCTTCTTGAAAATCTTGTTGACTCTGATATAGGTGCCCAAGAAACCTGCCATCTTCTACAAAAGCTTCCCTTATCCCTGTGTAGTAGACAATTTGTATCTTTGAATGTGAACCAAAAAAATCTTCAACTTCTACCTATATTAGATATGCCAAAAAGCTTATGCCATAACCAAATTGATAATTATATGGCACGTCCACCAAGTTTAGAAATGTTTTCTCTTATTGACATAACCCAAAGATGGACATTTGGAGCTACCCGAATGCAAGACAAATGGAAAGAAAGAAGATCAACTTGTATAGTTAGAGTCTCCCCTAGATTTATCAGTATTCCTTCCAGAGAGGACATTTCTTATCCAAATTTTTGCTGGAGTGAAATTTTACTATACAAACCATTCCGTAATATTGAAATAGAATTTGTAGCATTAGATGAAGGAATAATAGAACAATGGGAATCTTTTTCAAGATCATATGAAGCATGGCATGTACGTAGAACACATTCAGATGTAGAAGAAGCAGATGATTCGACAAGTCCTACATCAGATCCAGATGCAATGCAATATAGTATATTAGATGAATGGCAAGTTTTATCTCATTTATATCTAGGCATGCCTATACATTTAGATGATTTAGATATGCTTGGATATCAAGATTTTGACTCAGGAAACAATTGGTTGCAAAATAATATTACTCCTTTACAAAAAGCTACAGCTATAAATTTCATTCAATCAAATCAAGAAATCTTTCAACAGAATTCAGTTATGCATAAGCAAATTTATTATAAATTTTCTATCCAACAACAAAAAGCATATGATATGATTATATCACATAGCCAAAAAAGTACTATACAACAACCATTATAGTTAACTATACAAGGCACTGTTGGCAATGGAAAATCTCATCTAATAGCTCAAATAAAAGCTAGTCTCACTCAATTAGCACCCAATGGATAGTCACCTATTCTACTTCTTGCACCAACATGAGTTGCATCATTTAACATCAAGGCATCTATAATTCATCCAGCTCTACGTATTCCTATCAAAGAGATGGTACAATTACAAGATCAACAACTGGCAAAATTATAGGAAAATTTGTATTATGTTCAGTACATTATAATAGATGAAATGAGTTTTATTGGTCCTAAATTATTTGAAAGAATTGATATGAGATTGATAGAAGCATTTTTCAAATAGCAACCATGTTCCTTTTGGAGGTCATTCAATTATTCTCTTTGGTTATTTGGGTCACCTTCCTCCAGTTAAAGATATTTGAATGTATGCTTCAAATTCATATGGTGGACAATTATGGTACTCATTCAAAAAAGTAATCACTTTAGAGGCTAACTTTCACCAAATTGGTAACACAGATGTTCAAGTACAATTTCGTTCTCTTCTTACAAATCTAAGAAATGTAGAACCAACAATTGAAGATTGGACTCTACTCATGTCACAAATAAGTACTGCTCTCAGTAAAGAGGAATAAGAAGAGTTTCATTCTAAAGTACACCTTTTTGAAACTAAGGAAATGGTATCTCTTCATAATAAGTGCATGTTATTATCTCTACATCAACCTGTGGCTCTTTCAATAGCAGAACAATAAAAAGATTTTAAGAGCTCGAATATAGATGAACAACAACTTCAATCTCACATTCTTTTATGTATAGAGCAACAAGTTATGCTATGTAGTAATTTATGTGTCCAGACAGGGCTAGTTAATGGTGCTATAGGAGAAATCAAATATATTGTATATAATGATGGCAAAAAGCCTCCTCAACTACCATTGATAGTTGTGGTTCAATTTTTTAACTACATTGGTCCAACTTGGGATGATACTAATCCAAATAATATTCTTATCACACCAATTAAAAGGGGTTTCCACCATCAAATACCTCTACGCATGTCACGGGCTTTAACAATACACAAATCACAGGGTTTGTCGCTTGTAAAAGCAACAATTGACATTGGAAGCACAGAACAACAAGGATTAACCTTTACAGCTCTTTCAAGAGTTCATGAATTTTCAGGACTTCTTATTCATCCAACTTTCAATTTTGAAAGATATTCATGCATGTAACAAAATGCAAATGTTACAAGGCGAAAAGAAGAAGAAAGACGCTTAAACACGTTAACAAAATATTAACATATTTTTCTATCATTATTGTATATTCTTCATTGAAATAAAAAAATATGTATACATG
Source organism: Chamaecyparis obtusa (assembly GCA_027943335.1). Taxonomy (NCBI): domain Eukaryota; kingdom Viridiplantae; phylum Streptophyta; class Pinopsida; order Cupressales; family Cupressaceae; genus Chamaecyparis; species Chamaecyparis obtusa. The sequence continues at coordinate 48,110 of BSBK01012029.1, forward strand.
ATTCTTAGATTATGAACTCTGAAGTTGCAGAACATACAATCCTTATAAAAAAGGTATAAACTTAGTAACAATAACCATTTTATGGGAAACTGTACTTTTTTTATGAGACTCATCAACTATAGTCTATTTTGTTGTCACTGTAAGATTAATTGTCTACTAATTTCATTAAAATGGAAATACAATAAAAATTGTTGTTATCAAAATCCTAATAATTATGTTTACCCTCTGAAATAAATAGAGTATACTTCATTAACATGTCAAGCATATTTTATTGAAATTTCAAGCATACATTCGAATGTCTTTAACACTGCAAAGATGATCTAAATCAGCACATAGAATCATTGAATGACCAATTCTCTCAATCTCATATCAATTCTTTTCAATTATATAGGATCAATAAAAGAAAAAAAATCAAATGGACACAAGGTCATTTAAGTTTGCACCACTTTTCAACACCTTTATTCGTCCAATGAAAAATAATTTCAATATGACATTCTTTTATGTATAAGACAACACATTTTGCTATGTACAAATTTATGGGTCCACACAACACTAATGAAAGATACAATAGCAGAAATACAACAGACCAAACTTTCAATGAACATAAACCAATTCAAAGAAGTCAATTTATTCAACCAAATATAACATGTTATCAAAATATAGTACCAAAATTTAGAAGTTCAGCTCAATAAATAGAATGACCTACAATACTAATTTTGCAAACCATCTATTCTTGCAAATCATCTATCTACCTTAGGATTTCTGCAAACCCCATCTTCAACACAACTTGATAATGCAACAATTAAACTTGAATCAAAATTCCTGTCAAACATATCATACTTAGCATCACTTCTCTCCCAAGACAACTCTGTAATCCATAAATCAAGTAATAAACTTTGCAATTTTTCTCTCTGATTATCTCCATTGTATCCTTCCAAAAAATAACACCATTGTACAACAACATGTACAATTATTTTTTTTCTCTAATTAATCTTGAAAAACAATAAACAATTGTACGACTCTGTATCACAACTACTCATATCAACCTTGAAGAAAAATTCCTGTCAACCATAACATACTTTCCATTACTTGTGTCCAAAGACAACTCTGTAATTAATAATTGGATTGATAGAACTTCACTTTTTTTTCTCTCTAATTATCTCCATTAACTCACTCAAAAGTTTAACACCATTTTATAGGAACATGTCCATTAACATTGAACAACAACCAAATAGTTTATCTAATTTCATATTTTATATTCATATTAGAGATTGCTCAATCAAATCAACAATATAACATACAAACTAAAAAATCACTTTAAGATAATAATATAATCATACTTAAAAACACCTGGTCAATATCCATGACCTAAATAATGGTACAAAAAGTTAGTCATAACAATTTGTCAATCAGGTTTTCAAAAAAAAAGTTACAAGAAACCCTTGTAACCATAATTAACATTGTAACCATAACTACAGTTAGTTAAGCAATACCTCCTTCAGGTTTAGGGTTCATTATTTCTATCATTGAAAAATGTTAATTTAAAACTTGTTTGTTTTTTCTGTATAAGAACTTTCTCTTCAACATATTACAACATTTTTTTATGCTGTGAGTTTACTATTTGATTTTTTCAAACTACCTCTAACAATTATAAATTTAGTCTATCAGATAAAAGCAACATAACCAGAAAATAATTCTTGCAATTGTACAGATTCTTACAAAGATAAGATGATAATTTATAGCATGAAAAGTAAATAAGCTTCAATAACTAGATATATAGCCTTCCATTTCTTTAACAAACGTAAATTATCACTGTCCAACCAGTCACAACAAAGATAAACAATTGGAATTTGAACATGGTTGAAATTTTTTTTCCAATTTTTATGACTTCCAGTTTGGTCAATTTGTTGTGATCAAATACATAGCCAAGTCTTATTTCAACATTCAGATATTTGGAAAAATTGGTGTGTGAAAAATACCAGTGCAGAAAATAAACATTGCCTAGATGAGAGACACCCTTGTACCAAAATGTGCAGTTTGAATCAACCAATAAGTTATTAGCAAGCAACCTCGTCAAGAGCAAGTTATTGATGCGCCTTCAAATTGTTTATATTGCCTGATTTCTTTACATAGATTTACCCATTGATTTTTGATATCTTTTTTGTAAATCTCTTTGTCTATTGACATTAGCCATCGCACAAATGGTAAAATACCTATCTTTTCAATGTCTTCTTTGTTTACAAAACAATTGTTGTACTCAAAACCTTTTCCTAGTTGTGCGTATTCTAGGAAAAATTTAAGTCTATCAATCAAATCTTTAGGAAAAAGAGAAATCATGACAAAATGAACAGCCTTAACATTTTCTCCTATTTCTAAACCCCAAGCCATTAACATAGTGGCAATATTAGTATTTACTTTCCATTGATGAGTAGCATTATTAAATTCTTTGCCTAATGTCCGTTGAACTACTTGCACAACAAACCTAGTCTTGTAGAGTAATAATTTTTTTAAATATGTATGTTCTACTCTCCCAAAGAAAGCTATTTGTTGTGTTCTTGTTTGAAAAGTAAATGTAGCTTCCATTGCTAATAGTTGATTTATAGTAATCTATATTATCTACTCTAATGATTTTACAATGAATTGATTTTCTTGTTCATCCATTTATAGTAACGTTAGGTTTTACACATATATGGCTTTCTATAACATTTACAAGATTATTAATTAATGAAATTTTTAGTGATTTCCTACAGATGTGCTGTAATTGTTAAAGACTGTTGTAACTTAATTTCATGACTTATATCAATGTCATATTAAGTGAAATTTGACATAGTTAAGTTATGTTATATGTAAAACACTTCAAATTTAATATCAGATGTGACATCATGTAAAATTCAAAAAATAATTTAATATCATTTTAGAACAAAAACTTTATTACATTTCTTACGGATGTACTTTAAATCTTGTCACAATTGTCAATTAATTTAATATATAATATCCATGTCATCAAATGCAAATTCTAACACAGATAACTTATTTGATATCTCATTTAGTACAAAAATTGGTAAGAAAATTCTAAAATTTTAATATTCTTTTAATTTTTCAATTTTATTTGATTTTAAATGCTTTTTGTTCTGATATTGGAATTCATTGTTCATGACTACTAAATCCGAAATTAGTAGTTATTGTCATATAAATCCAATTATCACAAACCGTGGATTGAATACAAATATTTTACTTTCTATACCATTTCAAAGAGTACTAACTAACAAAATCTTTCTTATATTTGTCACAGATGTGCATTAAATGTTTTGACTCTCCTCAGCTAATATTATCTATAATATTGATTCATCTAATGTGAAACCTGCCACTCTTAATTTCTGTGATATATGGTACACTAATTAATTTGGTAAATTAATTATAAGATTTTAAAAACATTACAACTTTTTAGTTTTTTTTTAAATTTAAATAAAGATATAGAATGTATTTTATCAAATAATCATTAACAAGTTGCATCATTGTACAACTGTATTTTCTTACAAATATTATAGCACAATGCTCTTAGTTCAAATATGGGATATACATGTTCATGACCTTAAAATCCATCATTTTATAGAATCACATTTAGTAATTACTACCTTCAAAACCCGCTTTCACCCATTAAATGTTTTTTTGGCATTTTGGATTTAGCTGTTCATGCCTACTAAATCTGAAATTATTTTTTTCAGTTCTACTTGGAAAGTGTGCAAATAGGTTTTAAAAATTTAAAAATGGATATATAAGAAAACATTAACCGACTATGATATAACTATAGTCGTTAAGTCTCCTAAAATAAGAAAACATCTTTATTTTACAATAGTCGCAAAATCTCCTGAAAATATCACATTCAAAATTTAATTCGAAGATTAAGCGATTTCATATAAACTGTCACATCAAAATTATAAAGCTACTCCATACAATGTCAGATAGAGTTGTTGCTAGCATATAAATCCTATGCTTTAATATTGTATTCAAAACCAAAATTTGATTTTGTATACGATTAGGAAAAGTATTAATTAACAAAATGTTTCATAGATTTATCACGGATATCCATTCAATGTTCTGACTATTGTCAACTAATTTTATATATAATATCAATTTTCTCTAATGTGAAATCTACCATCCTTAATTTCTCATATATATGGTACACATGTGTACACCTCCTAGCAGACCCACCATTTTCAAATGTCTGCCAATAAAGTAAAATCAAGGGTTGTCGCATTACCACAAGTCGTGACAAGATTCCTTGCAAACATGCGACATCTGTTCAATCATTTGCAAACTTTTCGACTACAACCATTTCGGTAAGTAGTTTATACAGCATAGTTAATAGATATTTAAAAACAAAAACCCAACCGACAATAGAAAAAAATTAATTTTGGATTCTAAATCTAATATGCCCAAAAAAAAATTTAATAGGCAACTATACCTTTCACTCATTATCTCCGAATGAAACTTCTAACCGCAAAAAAATTGTGAGAATGCGCGATTAAGGCATTCTCCCATTCTTGAGATCTTTACAATTTAACTAATTTAATTGAGTGAATTGTAGACCCAGGTTATCTCCAGTTCTCCAAATGTATTCACTAACCACCAAACTATTTCAAGAATCACCAACTAAACTCATCTCCAGATCTCTAAATTTGTCCTTCACCGCTATGTTCATCTATCGCACAGACAACCAGGCAAAACATTGCCAACTCTGTCCTTGTCATCTACTATCTACCATATTATTATAATATTTTTAAATATATTTACATGTCTCACATTAGATTATTATATTCTGGAGGAACCTGTTCAAAAAATTGAGTCATGTGTAAAATAATTCCTTATCGAACAAAAAAATTAATTGCACCTTTCAGTTACGGAATGCATGTAGTACCTATTTAAAAGAAATTTTAAATTTCAAACTTTTTATACATTTTTACTTTTACAAATGTTTTATTTTAAAAAATTTCTTCTCCATTTTTATTTACTATTTTTTACTTATTATTTTTTACTGGTTTTAAAGATTATATTAATAAAATAATATATATATTCAATCAAATTTATAGATAACACAAAAAAAAAAAATATTAAGCACATTTGAAACATATAAATCGATGAAAAACAACATAACATTTATTCAGCGTACAAATTGCATACCGAATTGCAATTATAGAGTATATGAGAAAAGGGTACACTCCCCCATTAAATGTTCCTTTTGACATATCAGTGTAAGCTATTCATGCCTACTAAATCAAAATTTAATTATTTTGAGTTCTCGGTAGGGTTTTTAAAAAAAAAATGTGTTAACTATACTATATAAACATTTATGAGATCGAGTGACTTTAATGTTTTTTTCTCTAAATATAACTATACTCAGCTAATATCTTCATCCATTATACCCTCACTTGGGCAATCTCTACAAATAATGGATATATGAGAAAACATTAAAAGACTATATATAACTATGGTTATTAGGTCTCCAAAAATAAGAAAACAACTTTATTTTCCAATAGTCACAAAATAAATCCAATGCACAAAAACCTTGTATTGAAAAATAATCATTAACATGTTCAACTTTAAATTTGTTCAACTATAGTTAAATTTACAATTTACAATATATATATATATATATATATATATATATATATATATATATATATATATATATATATATATATATATATATATATATATATATATATATATATATATATATATATATATATATATATATATATATATATTCTTTTTTTTTCATTATAATAGAAATAATAATTTACACTTTTAAATTAATATTAAAAAATAGTTATTATTATTATTTTTAAAATTATATTATATATATTTTGAGATTATAAATCTATGTGACTTATATTCATTAATTATTTTAATAAAAACAAATATTATTAATATTTATTAAATATTATTTTTTCTTTATATTCTTAAAATATTATAAATCAAAAACAAAAATTAATTAATTAAATGTTTTTTTACCATCTATAAAATGAAACAACATAACATCTATTCAGCGTAAAAATTGCATACCGAGTTGCAATTACTAGTTATTATATTAATATTAATAATGAGTCGCTCTTGCAGTGCCTCCAGGTGCTAAGGTGATGGTTCACCCAGACAATGATTTAGATAGAGAAATATGATCCAAGGATAGCAAATGCAGTCCTTTTTTTCTTTTTGGTTCTTCTTCCTATTTGTCTAATGCTCTTTCTGCTCTTTCTGAGAGACAGATGTAAAAGATATCAACATATATATTATATAGTTGATATATTATATAATGGTCTTATATCGTAATAGAATAAATATTTCATATTGGTATCTTAATTACATTTATCTATTATTTTATTTTTTATTTATAAATAACTTTATTTTTTATTTATAAATAATATGTAACTAATAGAATACATAATTTCATATTAGTATCTTAATTACATTTATCTATTATTTTATACTAGTATCAGTTTTTGGGTTCGATTGTGTAGAATTTTTTCCATCAAGCCCAATCGAACCCAAAAACCAATACTAGAATTAATATAGATTGTGGAAATCTAATAGATATTATTTTATATTTTATTTATAAATAATCTCTAATGGTTTTATATCTGATAAGTAATAGAATAAATAATTTCATATTTATATTTTAATTACATTTATCTATTATTTTATATTTTATTTATAAATATCTTCATATCTTATTTATAAATATTATCTTTATCTTTTTAATTAGGTAAAGAGGTAAACTTCTATTTGTACAATAGATTATTAATAAAATATATAATAAGGCTAATAAGGCTATTGTACAAAATAGACTTGTAGACCAATAAAATAAAATATATAACAAGGTTAATATATAAGGTAAAAAATTGGCGAATAAAGTAGACCAATAAGATACTTGTCCAATAAATAGACGAATAAGATTAATATTTACAACCAGCTCTAATGAAGATCATCCAATCACTACATTGGTATATATTGGTATAGGATAGGACAAGACTTTATTCTACATGTGTAGACAAAGCATATCAAAATAGATTAAAGCATATAAAAATAAATCAATAAGGTTAATATCCATAGCCACTCTAATTAAGACCATCTAGAGGAATAAAGTTTAACATCTAATCACTATATTGGTATAGGACCTGGGACAAGACTTTTATTGTACATGTGTACACACAAAGCATATAAACAATGACTACTATAATCTTTGATCATTTTGCTTCTAGGTTAGATTGTGTAGTAGTTTTTTCGCATCAACATTTCAAAGAACACTATATGATTCATCAACGGGATGACGAATGCTAGAGGAGAAGAAATGAATGATTTTTTTAGTAAACTTAAATTTCATTTCTTCTTCTCTAACTTTCTTCATCCTGGTGATGAATCAAAAAGTGTAATTCAAAGCGTTGATGCACAATCTAACCCAGAAGAGAAACAATCAAAACTATAGATTGTGAAAACTTAATATTATTAATTATTATAATATTGTACATGTATAGGCACAAAGTATATAAACATGTCAGAATTCCACAGGTACATATTTGACAATTAGCACTAGTACATTTGACCCACTTTTTAGACCAACATTTCCGACCAAGCATTAAAATGATTTTCCTTGGTTAGTTTATAAAAGGAAAAATTTGATTTTTTTAAATATATTCTCGTGTTGGTCAGAATTACGACCATGACAAGTGGTTATAATTCTGACCAACATGGGAATATAACTTTAAAAAAAATACATTTGTAGTTTCATTTTATAAATCATTCTACAATTACTTCACGTGTAAAGGAGAGGTGAAGGAGAGAAGGAGGGCATTTGTCGACACCGGAATTCAATCATCAGCGTGCATTTCATCTCTTCACTAGTTTCATCTCTTAACCCTAACCTTACAAATGCTTATTAAAACCATTGGGAAAATAATGTTTATTAATGTAAGTGCGGTTGTTTGACTATATCTTTGAACATTCAGTGGATAATGGCATTGGAAGACTTAGAGGAAGTCTAGATTATCAGTTTTGTGGGCATTGCCATTAGTGTCCAAAATATTCAATTGGTTACAAGAGGTGAAGGAGAGAAGGAGGGCATCCGTCGACATCAAAATTCAATTATCAGCATGCATTTCATCTCTTCACTGGTTTCATCTCTTAACCCTAACCTTACAAATGCTTATTAAAACCATTGGGAAAATAATGTTTATTAATGTAAGTGCAGTTGTTTGACTGTATCTTTGAACATTCAGTGGATAATGGCATTGGAAGACTTAGAGGAAGTCTAGATTATCAGTTTTGTGGGCATCACCATTAGTGCCCAAAATATTCGATTTGAGCTCTTTTAGTTTATTTCTCTTGGAAAAAATTGTGATTTTTAACATTTTTGAGTGGTGTTTGATTTCTCCTAAACCCGTGTGGATTAGTATGGAAAAAATAACTTCATAGGAATTTTTTTAGATGTCTTCGCTTCTTGTTGCAACAAATCTAAGGTTATTTGGTTGAGAAATTGAAGATAAATTGGGTGACAGTCAATAACAGGTCATTTTTGCACATAAACTAGGGTTGTCAACTTTGTTGAATCGTATCTCTCGATTCAACCATGGGAAAATTCTAATTCTAGGTTTAAACGAGAGATATGAGGGTCTATTTTCTTTTGCAGTTAGTTTCTGACCGAATGGTGGTGATTCCAAGGAGATAGGACTAAAAACCTAGTCGGGCATCTCTATGTGACTGGCAAAGTGGGATAACCAGAAGTTGTAGATCCCATAACTTTTGATGGGATTTGAGTTAGAGGCTAATATTGGAGGTTTGGACTTGTTTCAAGTTCCTCTAAATGTTCCTACAATTAGATTGTCCAGATACCATGTCTAAGTTGCACCTCCTTCACTAAACCAACCATTTAGGCCTCCTACCCTTTGGAGAAGATTGGTGAATATTGAGAGTTTGGAGGAGATTCAGAATAGATCCATTTGGGAGAGTTACTACCCAACTATTAGAACCAAGACTACCTTACTATCCCTATTGGTCTTTTGGGAAACTTGGTGAGAAAGATTAAAATAGTGGCCAAAATTAATTGGTGAATACCCTGTCTAAGAGGATAGTTCTAAATTTTGGGTGTGATAAGACCAAGTTTGTGTTTTGGTTTCCCTATGAAATTTCAATAGATTTGAATTCCATTTAAGTGAAATTTTAAGCTATGATTCCAAATGATTAACCTTTAGGCTATTATTCACCAAACTCCAAATGATGAGTTTGGTATTGTGTATTCCATTTAAGTGAACTTTTATGCTATGATTCTTGCATTATAATGATTTGTGTCATCTATCTTTTATTAAGTTACTAATGGCCATTAAGATGGATATGTGAATGGGCCATTACCTCACTTTATAGAAATGATTTAGGATTTGGGTTGAAGTTGAAAGGGATGACCAAGTTATTGTTCATAGTTAACTTTTGATAGATGTATGGTTCTTGGATTATGATCATTTGACATGAATGATATAATATTATCTCTACTAAAATTTATTATATCTAACATGATTACTATGTTACTATGGACAATTTGTAATGACACAAAATATTTAAGGACAAGATGATCCCTAAACACATCAAGAAACATCAATAGTTACTGGAAGGCACTACTCACATACAAGTTAGAATAGAGTAAGAGATATTAATGACTATCATGTAACATAATTCAAATCCTCAAGAATATTACACATTACTTAATACATAAAAAATAATAATTTTTCATGTGATATAACATAGTTGACCTACATTTCTTACAATAGTAGACTAAGCCTCACTCTCATCCCAAAATAAGATGTAGTCCTACCATTTATCATATGAACACAAACACTTGAATCCACAACCATTGATATTCATAAGGGTAAATTAAGCTCCATGTATATATTAGTCAAGGTAACTTTTTGTGAATCTAAGAGAACAAAAATGACATAGTAAAATTTGGACTATATATTTTGTCAAATGCAAAGTAATCTAAAATCATACTACTCAATTTTAAACCCTTAAAATAAAAGTTTGATTTTTTTTAGCAAGGGATAGCCACTCACCAATAATCTGAGGTGAAACGCCCAACTAAGAACCACACAAAATAGGACACCAGTTACATAATAGTAACCAATGTTAACACAAGAAACAATTTACTACCACCTTGATCCAATGGCTACTCCTGTAAGAAAAAATGTGTTATACAAAATTGTCAATGATAGTGAACAATCTACAAGATTCTTTCCAAAATTAAGGATTTGTATTTTCATAAGATTAAAACTACTAGAAAATAATGAGGCGACTAGTTTCAAATAAAGTGACGATACAAATGCAATCCTAAACATGAGACTTGACAACATGATAGAGTCAAAGTACTTTAATTCCCACTATAACCTCGGTCCTTGAGTACTATATCTTCTAGCTCTAGGTAAATTAATAATGGGTTTATGTCATTAGAAAAAACCATTTTATCCCTATCACATGCCCAATTTGCAAGTAGACTTAATAACCTATTTCCCTCTCTATACATATTTGAGATAATGTAAAGTTATCAAATTTATGAAGGAGCATCTAGGATTGTTGCTAAACATAATGGATTCACCAATTTTGGAAAACTCTTTTCTTGCATGCTTCAATTATAATAAGAGAATATCCCTTGACATAAAGATGCGTGACACCCATGTTGTGTACAAGGACAAGTCTATGGAAGATATCTAGGACCTTAGCCATATTGTTGGTACCATGGTTTAGGGGGGTGGCTGACCTTATCCATATTGTATTAAGGAATACAACCTTAAACTATTGACTGTACCCTCTAAAAGCTAGTCACAGTCATGCCAGTCAATTTTTCTTCCTTGAGATCAAACCAAATGCTAAGGTAAATACATAAACATGAAAATAAGAAATGGAGGATTTTTTTATATTACTTAACCAAGTCTCAATCATGTTTCATCAACCATTGGAGTTATGGATTCATTGATTGTTCCTTTAGGACAGCGAGATACAAAAATGCAGAGAAATAGATTTTATTGATGATAACCTTGTTACATCTTCATGGTTTTTCACACCACATTTCTTCACACCCTTCCTCACATGGATCCCCCCTCAAAATAGACTCTATTCTCTCCAAATAACTTGACAACCACCAAATAAGTATTTTTTTAACTGTTCCTAAATAGTCTAAACTGACTGTCAACAAGATAAACCAAAGATTGTTGTCAAGTAGACAACAAAAGTTATCCACTAGACAACATAACATCTAATTCCCATACTTAAAGACTTATAAAAGGTTTAAAGGAAACCTTTTTATTCCAATCTAACCTATAACCCCCATATGACCCATCTACATGGAAAGTATCTACCTAGGGCATCAAATCTTGAAGCAATATATATCCTTCTATATATATATATATATATATGTGTGTGTGTGTGTGTGTGTGTGTGTGTGTGTGTGTCT